>JAKWIY010002755.1:0-86458 GCA_027704805.1 Solanum corneliomulleri
AGGGAGACGCGGGGCGTGAAGGGGGGAGATTGTCGTTTCGGGGTCTGCTGGCTTTTCTGCGTTTTCTGGTGTGTCTGGAGGTTTTCCGTTCTGGGAAATGGCGTGGGTGAGGGGAAGAAGGAAGAGGGTACTGGGTCGGGTCAGGTATTGGGTCGGGTTGGTTTTTAGTGAATTGGGTCGGAGGGATTGGGCTTGGTTGGATTGATAAATAAAAGGGGTTGGGTCGATTTTAGGTGGGCTGGACTGAGGGGTAATTCGGCCTGGGGAGAGTGAACGAAAGTGGGCCTGGGGATGTTGGGATTAATTTGGTTTGAAGGGAATTAAGTTTAGTGGGTTGGAAAGGAAAATGGGTTGGGTGTCAAAATGGGTGTCAACAACCTGTCCAAAGGACCTCAGAGAGACGCTATGTAAGAGGCGTAGAACTCTTGCACCATCTCCTCGCTGTAAGGTCCCACACTTGTAGCCATTCGCTCAAGATCGTACCGGGTGAATAAGATATGTATCGCAGGAACTATTTGTAGGCTACCTGTCAGAACCCGCCGCTCCACTGCTAAAGTCCGAGTCATCACCCCTTTATCGTTCAATAACTTAGCATCCCTGTAAACCTGATATTGTCCATTTACACACCACCGGTCGTGCTGATAAGCAACCGGTGCGAGGATCTAAAACTGGGGTGTCAGAGTAGACTCCGCACTCTGGGCCTCATCAGACGAGGCATCTCGGGAAGGCCCAGTTGGGAGAGTGGCTCCATGGGATCCGGAACCCCAGGCAGTGGCCTCATTCGACCCTATAGAGTGGGGTGACTCGGAACCAGAGGCTTGTTCGCTGCCAGACACTCCTTCAGAATAAGAGGAAGATCTAGACGGTGTGCCGGTCAATGTGCGATCCTTATCAGAATGGGAGACAGTAACTACGCAAGGCATCACCTTCTTGGTCATGCCCCGAGTGGATCGAGTAGCACGTGTCGGGGTCTGGTTGCCTGGGGGCACATACTCAGAATCTCGTTCATCATCGGATGAGCCAATCACGTGTCGGGATGGTGCGACGGACTTGGACCGTCCCCTGGAATAGATAATATCTTGTTTGGGGTCCGTTAGTACCTACAAAAAGAGTTGTTAGTTTTATTATAATAATACTACTCACATAACAGAAGAAAAACAAAATTTAGAAACAAAAAGACATAGTTAAGTGCAAAACTGCAAACTGGGCGACGGGGACTATCGACGGTTCGTCGATAGGATCCGTCGGTGGACACTTAGAAAATTTCAGAACTAACAAGTCCACAGAACTTGCAGTTAGAAACGACAGACGTACAGAACATCCCATCGATTAATCGACGAACTGTAGTCCACTTCAGTCTTCGGACGCTTAGAAAATTTCAGAATGCTTCAAAGATCAGGGTTTCAGTTACGATGCACGTGCAGAACGGCCTGTCGATCAATCGACGGACCGTAGTCCACTTCGGTCATCGCAGCGTAACGCAAATAAAAGGTTCAGCTATCGACGGACCCCATCGATGGGCTGTTGATTGATCGACCATCCGTAGATGGGGTCTCGTACTGTCGGTCAGAGAAAAGTTTTACAAACATTCTTTACACCCCTCAAATGGACAATTTCAAGCATATACCAAGACGCACAACATTCAATAACAATCAACAATGAAATTCGTCATTCCTAGGGCTTCGATATTGCAAATTTCTGTCCTAGATTATAAGAGACTATCAAGCCCTATATAGGAAAAACAACAAAACAAACAACAGGGTTCATTGAGACGGTTTGAACCCCCAACCCATGAAATTTCTATCATTCTAAGGGTCATGGAACTCAATTTTGAAAAGTAACATATGTAAAGTTGTCCCTATGTCAAGACCAACATACAATATATTTGGTTTCTCAAGCTAATGAAGGAGAATTCATTTAGCTGATGAGAATGACATACCTGTATGCTGTAGTGGAGTGAATGTGTGGGTTAACTTGCAACAACAACCAACATGGCCACCTTCTAAGACATACCGAAAAAAACTGGAAATGGATAGATAATAGAGGGACTAAGGTTCTGGGAGTTTTGGGAAGTAGAGAGAATAAGAGTCAGAAGACAATTTATTAGAGTGATTGAATGTGGGAGTGAATTAGGGAATAAGGGAATAAGGGGAGGAAAATGGTTGGGGGAGAATTTGAAAAGGTGTGGGAGGGTAATTGAAAGGGTCTTTTACTATATAGATTGTCGAGTTCGGGTAGGGTCACGTGTTTTAGGAACAAACGATTCCTCGCTCCATCTCGATAGACCGTTAGTTAGTTGATAGTCCGTTGACTGATCCGTCGATTGTGCCCTAACTTATACGGAAATTCAAAAGCATACCTGGGACCTACAAAATCATGAAGGGTCTATCGATGAAGCGACGACCCGTCGATTGATTCGTAGATTAGTGCACCAGACCAATTTTTGCAGAATTCTTCTGTTTTGGTCCCTGCACATTTAGCACCCGTTAAGCCATTCTTTTTGTGTTTTGTGGACAAGTTTTAGACACGTACCCTAAACTATTCTCTTGCGATAAGACTAAAAACTATAAAATAAAATTACACATTACATTTAGTAAATTAAAACGAAATGAAATAATGTAACTATTCCTACAAAGAAAAGAAAAACCTTCTATTGGATAGAGGATACACATTCGGTTGCCTCCCAAGCATGACGCAAGACCCTTGATTACTCAGACTTCATAAAGGTAATATGCCTTAACTACTTCATGGGCACTCTCCGCATGCTCGAGGTAGATCTTGAATATCTGCCTGTTTACCTTGAACCTTTCACCCTCCTTGTTTTCCAACTCAACCGCTCCATGTGGGAACACTTTAGTGACTATGAATGGACAAGTCCATTTGGACTTGAGTTTGCCTGAAAACAAGCGCATCCTAGAGTTAAACAGAAATACTAAGTCCCCAACTACAAATTCGCATTTCTCAATCTTTTTTTCCTGGTACTTCTTTATCTTCTCTATATAGAGGGCTGAACTTCATATTATTTTAGGCGAAACTCATCAAGCTCATTCAATCCATTAAGTCTCTGATCCAATACTTCATTCCAATCCATCTTCAATTTCTTCATCGCCTACATGGCCTTGTTCTCTAATGCAACCGTCAAGTGACAAGCCTTCCCATATACAAGTTGGTATGGAGACATACCTATGGGAGTCTTATATGCTGTCCACCTTTTCACCCAACTTTCGCATAGCTTCATCCTCTAATTTGGACAAGTGATCGACAACTTGATTTTCGGTCCCTTTTCAAACTCTTGCAATAGTATTACCCATATAATCAAACTTGGTTTCACATCCTTCTTGGCCATCAAATATCTCAAAGTAGAGTGGTCGGTATGAACTATGACTCTCGTTTCAAGTAAATAAGAGCAAAATATTTTGAAAGTAAATACCACCGTAAGGAGCTGATGTTCAGTAACAATGTAATCATTTTGTGCTTCATCTTGGGCCTTACTAGCATATTACATGGGGTGAAGGATTTTTCCCTTATTTTTCCCAAGGCTACACCAAGATCAACCCCACTAGAACTACACATCACCTCAAATGGTTTACTACAATCCGTGGAAATAATAATGCGAACAGACATTAACTTCTCCTTGAACTCTCCAAATGCCTTCAAACAAGATTTATCAAAATAAAATTTACATTCTTTCTCAAGTAACTTGCACAGAGGATTGCAATATTTGTAAAATCCTTAATAAACCTCCGGTAGAAGCCGACATGCCTAACAATTGAAAAATCATCCATCAACACCTAAATAGTGTCCTTCACCATATCAGAGAATATCAACATCATACATATCTGAAAAGTAGCCAGTGTATTGCAGAACCCAAAAGGCATCCTCTTGAACACAAATGTTTGTTACGGGCAAGTAAAAGGGGTTTTCTCTTTATCCTCCAGTGCAATAGAGATTTGATTGTAACCCGAATAACCATCAAGAAAAAATACCACCCTTTCTCGCAAGCCAATCTAATATCTGATCCATGAAGGGTATAGGAAAATGGTCGTTCTCAGCCCATGCATTCAACTTCCGGTAATCCATACAAACTCTCCATCCGGTCACCGACCTCATTGTAACAAGCCCAATCTTCTCATTAAGGACCACAGTCATTCCTCCCTTTTTGGGAACACAATGAAGAAGGCATACCCAACTACTATCTGCGATAGGATATATGGCTCTGATATCCAACCACTTAATAATCTCCTTCTTCACTACCTCTTGCATAGATGTATTTAACCGTCTTTGATACTCAATGATTGGCTTATGATCTGGTATGAGTTGGATTTTCTGTGAACAAATACCGGGTGGAATCCCAATATGTCTGCAATAGTCCAACTAATGGCACGTTTGAACCTCTTTATCATCTCTACCAGACACTCTACTGGATCCACATTCAAATCTGATGCAGTGCCGGCAAAGCGTCATCTTTTCCCAAGAAAACATACCTCAGAGGAGGTGGTAGAGACTTAAGCTCTAATTTTGGGGCCTCCTCAATAGATGTTTTCGCGGGTGGAGACTCACGATGCTTCATATCTAACTCCAATTTCTTTTTTTAACCGAACGTCACCTAGATCAAGTGCCGCAACCAATGACCCATACTCCTCATTAACATCACTCTCAAAATTTATGATCACTGCCGCTAGTGCCTCAACACCAAGGCACTCCTCGATTTGTATCTCAGACGTACTTTTATCCCTATAAGATACATCTGATACCATTTGGAGCTCACCACTCTACTTCATGCACCTAAAAATATCAAAAGTTGCTTTTTCATTGTCCAACCTAAACTTCATCTGCCCTTTTTCCATGTCAACCAAGGCGCGAACGGTAGTAAGGAGTGGAGTCCCAATCAAAATAGGAATCCTAAAAAATTCACCTCACAGTCAAGAATCACAAAATCGGCAGGGAATATAAATGACACCACCTTCACCAACACATCATGGAGTATCATAATAGGCCGCTTCACAATTCCATCGGCCATCTGTAATCGCATCGAAGTGGGATGTGGGTCACCCAAACCCAACTTCTTGTAAATAGAGAGAGCCATGAGATTTATGCTTGCCCCAAGATCACATAATGCCTTAGAATAATGTAAAAACTCGATGGTACATGGAATAGTGAAAGTGCCTGGATCTTCTATCTTATGTACAAGAGACCTTGGAGCAATAGCACTACAATTTTGCATCCGATTGTCATCCTAAAAACTTACCGATCTCTTCTGAGTAACCATATCTTTCATAAACTTGGCATAACCGGGCATTTGATCAAGAGCTTCTACCGAAGGGACATTGAAGGAAAGCTTTTTCAACATAGTAATATAACATCGGTATATACCATCCTCGATATTTTCACCAATCATTATTGGAATGGTGGTGGTGTTCTAGGAACGGGGGTCATCTTTTGGGGTATCTCAGCTTCTTTCCCCGATTTGTATACAAACTCACAACTAACTTCCAATACCTCATCATCTCTTCTCACCTTATTTTCTACGCCAAATGGGATAGGTGGATCAATGGCTTGCTTACCCTCGAGTAGTGACTGCCATGCAATGTCCATCATTTTTCAGATTTTGGACAGTGTTGCTAAAAAGAGTACCCGGTTGACGTGAGTTCATAGTATAAGATAATTGGGACATTCCCAACTCAAGATGCTTGATCGAGATTGCATGTGCATCCTCTTTTTGCCCAATATTAGCGAAATCACCTCTCAACTCTTTGGTGTGCTCATCACTAGTATCAAACCTCCTCATCATCATTTGCAACATCTCACAATAGCAATCTCCTCTTTAACTCTTCTTGATGCTACCCTTATAGAATTCATAGACTATAACCACAAGAAAAGTGTTAGAATAAAAGGACAAATAGGGTTAAGACTCTTGAGGCACGACATAGGAATACAAAGAAGACAAGATTTGCCTAAGCATCACATAACCTTTTATTCATAAGTGTCGCGCGCTTGAAAATTATGAATACGACTCTATGTAGACATGGTCTACTCAGACACCAATCCTAATATTACTCAACCTCATTCTCTAATACAAAATTTGTCACAATCAGGGAGCACCCCCTAGACGTAATCGGCGTGTCCGTCCTCGAAAAGGACTTAGACGAGCCCTTAGCACACATCATTGTAAATCATAGGTAGAGAAAATGCAGAAAATTGAAAAACTTTACATATGAAGTATATTGAGACTTCTTGTTTGTCATTATATGAAACTTACATAGACTTCTCATTAAGAAAGATAGTCAAATTCATCAATATAGTATATTGTTGTCTCACATATAAGCATTTATTATAGAATCACAAAGTTTGGGCATAGCCCTTACACTATTACAATATGCCTCATATAAGACTTACAACAAAGTCTCAAAAGATAAGGAAAGAACAAAATCAACTGCTTCAATTTCATCTCTATCGAATTTTAATATCAGAATAGCGGATATAGTTGTCTCAGACATCGTCAACACTAGTAAATCTAGAAAAGTGGCATTATCCTCGAACTTTAGGTCTCACCAACAACTTGATAAAATCTCCAAGTCTTAGTTAAAAATGGCCTTGAAGCTCTTCAATGGCCCGAACCTACATATTTGTAGAAGTAGAGAGAATAAGGGTTAGTACAAAACATATGTACTATGAATGGAAACATACACCATTAAAACCATTGGAAATATGAACAAAGGGATGTTTTCTTTAAAAACATGCTAATTCACTTTGAAAGACTTTATGTACACACAAATGCATATACAAGTCAATAGTCACAACATCATTAAGGCATGTTCATATTCATATACAAGAATAACATCATCGTAAAGTCATATCAACTTTTGATGTTCTAGAGGTCATATCATCAAAGCATACAAAACCCTTACTCACAATCGCAACCCAAGCCTACAAGTGCAATGTTCATATGAAGCCCCATAACCCCATATATTCAAGTAAACTAGAAAAGAGACCATATGAAATGCCTTTTCCTCATATAACATCATATCATGTGTAGTCATCATTTACATAGCAATTAAGACCAATATCATGTTCATCAAATGATACCAACATCATATAAGATAAACATTATATATAAGCAACATTAGGCATTTCTTCATATCATAAGTGCATAAGAACTCCTCGTAGGACTCCCCTCCAGTCCAAATTGTTCAATATATAGGTAAAGTCCCATACCCTTACCTCCATTAAGTAGTACCCCTTAAGTCACCCTAGTCGGTGTCCATCTTTATTACTTCTATTCATTCATTTTACTTTCGGGAACATTCACCTTAACAGAAAATAAACCATGTGATCTAAACATAGAATCCAGTGTCATGGAACCCTTTGCCGAAAGATGGCGATTTACTCGCCAAGGTAGAACCATATATGAACATTTCATTCTAGGTGGATCCACTAGCTAATATTCCTATGAGGGAACATAGATAAGTAATTAGGAGATTTACTAGAAACTCTTTTATGTACACTTGCATTGTAATCTCTATCTCATGAGAAAAATAGTGAACCTACCTTCACTATTGAGAAAGGACACCTCTCATATCTAGTTCGCTCGGTGCTAAGCTAAAGTCCCTTTTTGAAATGTCTTTAAACCATCCTTAACATTAGTTTACAGTATAGGACTTAGGAGACTAACCCCTTGTATAATCATGATCACAACTCTTAAGATTTACAATGAGAAATTCCTCTTATCACAACCCAACATTTGTGAGATCAACACATCACAATCATAATAATAAGACATAGAAGAAAATCACTTTCAACCTTGCATGATCAAACCCCTATCATGATCTCACATTCAACATATTCATAACATGCCATCATATTCAGCATATCATCATCTTCCTATTCTATTCACATATTCATACTTCAATTGACCATCATCATCAATAATATACCAACATAATTGAAGTGACATACTCATGATCTTAAAAGTCTTACCAATGGCTTCCAAGAATCTCATTCAAGATTTCACCCTCAATTTCACCATATTCATCCAATAATCCAAGTACCATCTTCATATTATAGTATATTAAGAAATAACATATCCAATTCCAACATCCCTAATCATATTTTAACCTAATTCATAGTTAGGGTTATCGAAAAGGGGTTATTCGTGGACACTTTAGAGAATATAGGTCAATGTATAATGAACTATAACAATCAACCAATGAACAATCATAATCTAAAAATATTAATGGAATCAATATAATATTAAATCAATTTGAAATATAACCCACGAAATTGGATGAAAACCATAATTTTAGACATCTCGGAAATCCAACCTTTGAAGAACCTCATGGGGAATTCTTAGAGAGTAGATTCCATACCTTATTAATTCTTAGAGAATTGAATAAGAAATCCTTGATATTGAAGCCCTAGTGAAGCTTGACTTTGTTATTCGATGGGGTCTTTGGGGTAGTGAATGAAAGTAGAGATAAGTGCGAGTGATTTGGGTTCACGAAATTATAATGTGTTTGTAACACCTCTAAAACGGCTTAGGTGAAACTAGATCCTAACACTTGTGTCTTAACGTTTTAAAGTCCTAAAATGAGTTATAATGAAGTTAGGAGGTAATGATCAAAGTTTCATGAAGTTTGGATGTCGAACGTCCAAGAACGTCCATGATGTTCGAAACGTTTTCCTTGAAATGACCTTGTGTGTCTTTATGTGTTTCATCTAGTTTTAATAGTTTGTTTTGGAAGAAAATGATGTGAAAGGTACTAAAATCTTATACGATCATATTCGAGTTTAAAACATCTGGGTAAAAGTCCCCTATGACCAACCAACGGTCCTCGGGGAAAGACTCATCTTCATTGCAAAAACTGCCTAAGGCAGTCCCACCAACAGAGGGTAATCGATGCTAAGTAGGTTAGTTGACGTCCCGTAGGTGGTGGCGTCCATGGAGACTTAGACTAGGAATATAAGCTCCCATTTTTTCAGTCTCTGAACCCATTGATGGAAAGCCAGGACGGTCCATTTGTGGACCTATCCCCGTCGATGGGCATGCGTCGTTTGGGTCTGCAACCTACGGAGGCACACTGAAAAGTGAAGGGGTAAATTTTAAAATTCACCCCAAGTCCAAATAAATGTTTGGGCGGTTACCTAAGCGTGTTTTGGTATTTAAAGTGGGTTTATAAGTCCTAAACACCTAGATGAATTTATTATTCCAAATCAATACGCAAAATCTCTAAGAAACTCTCTAGAACTCCATTAAAATCAAAACTTCTTGGTGATTTATCCATAAATTATTCATAAAATTCGTGGTCTAGCATCAATTGAGGTATTATTTGTCATCCTTGAATCTCTTTTCTTCAAGGAGCCAATTTTCAAGGTGATTTCTAAAATCTTTCAACGATGAACTTGTCAAATTTTTATATCTATCCATGGGTTTTTGCATAAAAAGTTTGAATCATTGTATATTGATTGAATTGATGTTAATTAGAAGATTTCAACTAAATTATTCTTTGAACCCTAGTTTTGACTACTTTGTGCGTGATTTGATTATATGTCTTTATTCAATTGAATTCTTATGTAGTTTCATTGGGGATATTGAATAATGATAGAGTCATGTTGGAATTATTATCAAGCTTCCCCAAATTCATAAATCCATGTGGTATGATCTTTGATTCATTGTACATTGTAATTATCAAATTGAATTGGTGATCATGTCCATGGTTAAGGGCCTTTGGGTATTGTGTTGGATGATTCGGCTATGAATTTAAGTGGAGAGGGTGGATTGGTGGTATGCTTCCCTAACTATCTCTATGTTATGTAATTTAGGTTTTGAATTATGTTTATGATTGGTATGGTCCACTATTGTTGGTGGTGCTATGTGCTTACTTGTGAATTATGTGTCCTCATCGGCGTTACTTTATGCACTATGATGAACATGTACCAGTTTGCATTACTTGATATATTGTGATAGTTTTTATAGTTTATTTATGTTAATTATGATCCTATCTATCTACATATGGGTAATGTGAAAGTATATGCCTCTCTATTGACACTACGTGATCATGTTAGACTATGACTACGTCCTTATGTGTGTAGTCTTAGGGTTGATGCATTATTATTCCTACTTTGTTATATAAGTCTTATGTTGGTTAAATTGATGGTTCTATAGTATTATATAGGGCGACCTATATTTGACTTGGTTGTCCCTAGGTGCTCTAGAATATTATGCTATGTGTATGGTATTGTGATGTATGTGTGTGTCTTGTTTTAATAGAGTTGTGTCATTTACATGATACATGTATAGTGTGAATATATTTTCTTTACATACTATTCTAAGGAGTTTTAGTATTATATGTGTGATTCACATGTGACCTTAAACATTGTTAAAAAGGTCCTTTATGTGGAACCTTCATCCTAGATGTAAGGTTATGATATCCATGAAATTGAAAGTCGTAACAGTATCCTTCTTTTGTGAATTCTGAACTTAAGGTTCGTTGGCTGGAACGACATGAAATAATCATTAGAAAGTCATTGACCTATAGCTTTAGCAATTGTAGGTAGCCTTAGATGACTCTTTTTTAGAAAGGTCTAATGTGTTTGGGTTGTGAACTAGATATGGAACCTTTTCATGTACTCCTTTAATGAAATACTCTATGAGAAGAAAGGCTAGTACCAAGCAAGTATTGTTTGGGATGTTGCTCTATATAAGAGGACTTTAGAGAAAAAAGAAACTCTTCTTATTCGTTAACCATGTCTTGGGATGTGTCCTAGTTCAACCATTGTCCCATAGAACAAACCTCCATCGGAGTAGGTTCATAACTCCGTATTCCATATATAGTTAGTATGGTCAATGTCGATTATTTCCTATTCTCATCATATGGGATAATTACTAGTGTTAGAGAAGTTCTATGAAGTTTAGGTGGTGGTATGAGACGCGATCTAGACAGTGCACGATTAGGCTTTGACGATATTAGTGAGTGAGAACCTAGGTCTTCTCCAAGACAATTACTTGAATATCCTTATATGTTTAATGTCTCTTAAGTGAAATAATGACTTATGATAGAAAGCATGTATATGAATATGTACTTATCTAGAGTAATTTAAGGATTGCGTAGTTCAGGTAAGAAGGGGGAAAATGATGGTCTCTTCATGTTTTACCTAAGGAAGTCTTAAGAGTGACTCTAGATAGAGAAATAAATGGATAAAGACACGATCTAAACTTAGGTAGCCTTAAGTATTATTTAGGTAATCTTTGAGAGGGTATATGTACTTTCTCTTGTTGTGTTACTTAAGTAAGTCTTTTGATGACCTCTGGGAGGAGAATGTCATATTATATATGTGTTGTTGTATGAAGTGAGAATGATCTTATCCTAGGTAATCTAAAAGATCTCTTTGGTGTGTGTGAAGGGATTTTATGGGAGGTCGCTTCATAACTCACTCAAGTGATCCTTAGAATCACCTCTGTTAAGAGGATCTCTTGGTTATGTTAATTTTTGGTTTTATTGATGCGTCACTGTAAGGTGTGAGTTTTGTTGGAATCAATATTGAAGTTACAACGAAGTTCATTGTTAGCTCACCGTGATGTTTGTTAATTTGATATAAATTGAATATGACTTATATTGTATTCTAAATATGATGTTTGGTGCTTAAATGTGGTTCTTACACTTTTAATCTGATGTTTTAATCAAAAAGAGCATATTTCTCATAAAGTTCTATTTCTCATGATTTTGTGCATTAAGACATACTTAGTACATGCATTGTACTAATTCAATACTTTTTGTCTATTTCTAAAGGTGTGATAATCAATTGAGAGATATCATGAACCAAGCTTGGAATCTAGTAACCGTTCAAGCAAAGTTGAAGTATGTCCTAATTTGACTCAAGGAAATAGTTACCTTTAGACTTCATTTATTCAAGTATTGTAATAGACTAAGTAATTCTATATTTTGTATTGTATGTGCCTTGTCCCAAATATTCTTGAGTCAAAGATTAGCATATGTTGAGACTTAGTATTTTTTATGAGTTTAATATGAAAGACGTTTTTAGATATTTCATGTGAAATGTTTTAATTCGGCACTGCTATTCATACATGTATGCAATGAATGATGTCAAGGGCTTGTACAAGATCTCCGAGAGGTCATGTACGCCATGGTGAACTCTGAAATTGCCATATTTTCTAGGGTGTACTCTCGAGATGTGACAAAGTTGGTATCAGAGCATAGTTTATGAAAGTAGTCCGAGGAATCAACAACTTGCATAAATCCACGTCTAGTAGAGCCTCGTTAATCAGTGTGAGTCGTGACACATATATGGACGAGAGGCTATAGTACGATTGTAACGACCTGTTTAGTCGTTTGAACAGCAGATTTTTAATTCTGGAAAAACTGGCTGGGACGACGGAAGTAGTGACGGACCGTCGTAGTCACGACGGCCCGTCATGGATGTTTCGTCCCATGACACTTAGAGTTCTGAAATTGGCTACTGAAAATTAACTCTCTGTAAATTATGACGGACCTGCAGGACGTTCCGTCACATCCACGACGAACCGTCGTGAGTTTCCGTTGCAAAACACTTCAACGTTTGAGAATTTGGTTCGAGAAACGAGTTTCTGACCGCCATGACGGACGTGCAGGACGGACCGTCACAGGCGTGACGGACCGTCACAGCGTCCGTGGTGACGATGGGGTTTTGGGCAGGCGCGACGGCCATCGTGACGGACCGTCGCAGGCACGACGGCCCGTCACAGGTTGCGCAGTCCCAGGCAAAATAGGATTTCTCCACACGTTTTAAGGGTCGTTTTTGACTATTCTTTCCTTAATTATAAAGATTGAGGGGTAAACATTAATAAGTCTAATTACTTAGGGGTTAAAAGGAGTAACCTTAAGTGAATTAGTGGGGTTTTATTGTCCTTTTTCACACTTAATTACATGATTAATTAGGGTAAAGGAAAGAGGGTTTGAAAAACAAAAAGAAAGAAAGAACAGCAGAAAGAGAGAAACGATTGAGGGAGATTGGACGAGAAGAAGAGAGCTTTGGGAGATTAGCTTGTTGATTCCAATTCTCGGTGAGGAGGTAGGTTATGGTTTTTATATTACGATATTCGTAGTGAACTCTTGATAGTGAATAATATGTGTTGATGATATTGTAAAACTGTCTATATGCTTATTGTATGCTTGCATGAACATGATTATGTGATTTTGATAAAGCAAGCATGATGAAAACATTGAATCCCAAATCTTGAAAGAAGAAACTTTAATCTATGATATTAATGTTAATGCCTTGGTATAAAAGAAGGCTTGATGAATTAAAGTGATTGGGATTGATGATGCCTTGGTTTAGAGAAGGCTTGATGAACGAATATAATAGAATTAGTGGATCGGAGTGTCACGTTCCGACACATAGAATTAGTGGATCGGAGTGTCACGTTCCGACACATAGTATTAGTGGGACGGGTGTCACGAACCGACACGTAGATGTAGGGGATCGGAGTGTCACGTACCGACACATATAGGGGATCGGAGTGTCACGTACCGACACATATAGGGGATCGGAGTGTCACGTTCCGACACATATAGGGGATCGGAGTGTCACGTTCCGACACATATAGGGGATCGGAGTGTCACGTTCCGACACATAGTAGTAGGGGATCGGAGTGTCACGTACCGACAAGAGGAGGAAGAAAGATAATGAATCTCGAAAGATGTTAATATACTTAACATAATGAACTTAATTCCAAATGAGTATGGTATTGAGGCTTGAGTCCTCATGGATGAACTTGATGGTATTATTGACGATTATATACTTGTTGCTACATGTTGAGTTTATAGTTGATTTATAATATTACTTGATATATATTGTTCCCTATTTTGAGTTAGCCGATGATTCTACTCAGTACTTGTGGTTGTACTGACCCCTACTTTATGTTTTCCTTTGTTATTTGTGTTATGCAGCAAACGTTCCGTCAACTTCGACTCAGCAGTAGATCAAGCCGTCTTCACTCCATCGGAAATCAGGGTGAGCTAATGCGTCTAGCTTGGACTGGGTCTCCTCTTCAAGTCTTGATGCCTTGAACTTCCGGCATGGACTAGCTTTTTAGTATTTTGTTCTTAGACATTTTAGTTTAGAAATTGAGATAGATGTTCTTGTGATGATGACTTCCAGATTTTGGGAATATTAATATAGTTTTGAGTTGTTTTATTAATGAATTAAGTCTTCCGCATTTCTTTTGTTGATATTGTATTAAAATCTAAGGGTTATATGGGTTGGTTCGCTCACATAGGAGGGTAAATGTGGGTGCCAGTCGCGTCCCCGAATTGGGTCGTGACAGACTTGGTATCAGAGCATTAGGTTCATTGGTCTCATCACACAAGAACAGGTCTAGTAGAGTCTTAAGGAACGGTAGGGGGACGCCTTTACTTTTCCTTGAGAGGCTATAAGACTTTAGGAAAATTCCATTCTTTCATTCTTTCTTTCGTGCTATTACTTGAGTCCAATTGGTATCTAGGTGATACAAATTGGTATCTGACCATCTTCATTCTATCTCGCAGATGGTTAGATTTAGGGCAACGACCGCACCAATAGCAACAACGGAAAGACAGGAAACTACTGAGCCAGCCACTGGGGCTGTGGCTCGAGGAGGAACAGCGGCAAGAGGCCGTGGAAGAGGTCGTGGGAGGACGTCCTCTAGAGGAAGAGGACGAGTCCCTAGCCCATCTGATACTAGGGCGGTGACTCCTCCACCGACTGAGGACGTAGTAGGGAGGGTGAGGAAGAAGGAGAAACTGAACAAGGGCAGAATGAGGAAATGCCACACCAACCTACCCCAGAGAAATGATCAACCAAGTACTTGCTTATCTTAGCGGGGTTGTCTGATCAGGGTCAAGCACCTCCAGTGTTTCTGCACCAACACCTCCGGTTTCAGAGATACGACATGCGGCTACTATGGCTCCCCGCATGGATGCACCATTGGGAATAGGCACATTTCCACGTCTGACTACTGGGCCTATTATGACAAACGATCAACATGAACTTTTAGTAAGTTCTTGAAACTGAAACCTCCAGTCTTCAAGGGTGCAGAATCTGAAGATGCTTATGATTTTCTGGTTGATTGTCATGAGCTACTACACAAGATGGGGATAGTAGAGAGGTTTGGTGTCGAGTTCGTGAGTTATCAGTTCCAAGGTAACGCCAAAATGTGGTGGCGTTCACATGTTGAGTGTCAACCAACCGAGGCACCACCTATGACTTGGGAATCATTCTCTAGTTTGTTCATGGAGAAGTATATCCCAAGGACTTTGAGAGATAGAAAGAGGGATGAGTTCTTGAGTCTTGAACAGGGAAGGATGACAGTAAACGGTATGAGGCTAAATTTCGCCGCTATCCAGATATGCCACGCAACTTTGTTTCAGTCCACAAGAACGGATCCGCCGTTTTGTGAAGGGGTTGAGGTCAGAATTGCGGATTTCAGCCTTACAGATAGCGGCAACAGCAACATCCTTCCAAGAGGTGGTGGACTTTGTGATAGAGGTGGAAGGAGTGAAACCAGATGACTTCACCACGACATCGACATCAAAGAGGTTCCGAAGGGGAGGTGAGTATAATGGTTCTTATTCTAGAGGACAGAACTCCGGAGGTCACTCAAATCGACCAATACAGTCTTCACTACAGACTGTAGTTGGGGGTCCACCTCAGAACGGTCAACACTACTCCGAGAGAGACCATGCCTGACTCCAGAGAGTGCTATGGATGTGGGGAGAGATTGGACATATTAGGAGGAATGTCCAAAACAGAGTTACAGAGCCCCAATGGCTAGAGGAAGAGGTGGTAATGGTAGAGGTCGTTATTCTGGAGGGCGTGGTGGGACGTGGTAATGGTGGTCACCAAAACGGCAGAGGTGAGGGTAAAATGGAGCCACTACTACACAACATGGTAGGGGAACGGACAAACGAATAATGGGGCTCATTGCTACGCTTTCCCTGGGAGATCTGAAGCGGAGGCGTCTGATGCTGTTATCACAGGTAATCTTTTGTTTGTGATTGCATGGCATCTGTGTTATTTGACCCTGGCTCCACGTTTTCTTATGTATCTTCATCATTTGCTAACGGTCTAAATTTACATTGTGAATTACTTGACATGCCTATTCGTGTTTCTACTCCGGTGGTGAGTGAGTCTGTGATAGTCGAAAAAGTGTATAGGTCTTGTTTGGTGAATTTTGTGGGGAGCAACACTTATGTAGATTGGTTATTTTAGAAATGGGTGACTTGATGTAATTCTGGGTATGACTTGGCTTTCTCCACTTTGCGATTTTGGATTGTAATGCTAAAACAGTGACGTTAGCCAAGCCTGGGGCAGATCAGTTAGTATGGGAGGGTGACTACACTCCCAATCCGGTGCGTATCATCTCCTTTATTCGTGCTCAGAAGATGGTTAGTAAGGGTTGTCTAGCTTTCTTGGCACATCTTAGGGATGACACTACTCAAGTACCATCGATTGAGTCAGTTTCGGTAGTCTGTGAGTTTGTGGATGTGTTCCCTGCAGATCTTCCGGTATGCCACCAGATAGGGATATAGACTTCTGCATTGATTGGAACCCGGTACTCGCCCCATTTCTATACCCCCGTATAGAATGGCTCCCGCGGAGTTAAGAGAGTTAAAGGCTCAACTTCAAGAATTGTTGAGTCAAAGGCTTCATTAGACCAATGCATCTCCTTGGGGTGCTCCGGTTTGTTTGTGTGAAGAAAAAGATGGAGTTTTCGAATGTGCATAGATTACCGACAGTTGAACAAAGTAACTATTAAGAACAAGTACCCCATTCCTCGCATTGATGACTTGTTCGATCAGTTACAAGGTGCTTGTGTCTTCTCTAAATTGACTTGAGGTCGGTTATCACCAACTGAAAATACGAGCAACGGATGTGCCAAAGACTGCTTTTCGAACTAGGTATGGGCATTATGAATTGGTGGTAATGTCCTTTGGTCTTACTAATGCCCCTGCTGCCTTCATGAGCTTGATGAACGGGATTTTCAAGCATATTGGATCTCTTTGTGATCGTGTTTATTGATGATATATTGATATACTCAAGAGTAAGAAAGGAACATGAGGAGCATTTGAAATGGTGTTAGAGTTGTTGAGAAAGAAAAAGCTTTATGCGAAATTCTCCAAGTGTGAGTTTTGGCTAGATTCAGTGTCCTTCTTGGGGCACGTGGTTTCTAAGGATGGAGTGATGGTAGATCCATCTAAGATTGAGACGGTAAAGAATTGGGTAAGACCTACAAACGTGTCAGAAATAAGGAGTTTTGGGGGTTAGCTAGCTACTACCGCCGATTCGTCAAGGGATTCTCTTCCATTGCTTCCCAATTGACGAACTTGACTAAGCAGAATGTTCCATTTGTATGGTCGGATGAGTGTGAGGAAAGCTTTCAGAAGCTTAAGACTTTGTTGACTACCGCGCCTATCCTCACCTTGCCGGTAGAGGGCAAAAACTTATTGTCTATTGTGATGCATCCTATTCGGGTTTGGTGCAGTGCTAATGCAAGAGAAGAATGTGATTGCTTATGCTTCGAGACAATTAAAGGTGCATGAAGTAACTATCCAACTCATGACTTGGAATTGGCCGCGGTAGTGTTTGCACTAAAGCAATGGAGACACTACTTGTATGGGGTTAAGTGTGAAGTCTATACGGACCATCGTAGCCTACAGTATGTATTCACTCAGAAAGACTTGAACTTGAGACACAGAGGAGATGGATGGAACTACTGAAGGACTACGACATCACTATCTTGTATCATCCGGGAAAAGCAAATGTTGTGGCAGATGCTTGAGTAGGAAGGCCGGAAGCATGGGAAGTCTAGCTCATTTGCAAGCTTCTAGACGCCCATTGGCTAGAGAAGTGCAGATTTTGGCTAATGACCTTATGAGGTTAGAAATAAACGAGAAGGGAGGATTGTTAGCTTGTGTAGAGGCAAAATCCTCTTTCTTGATCAGATTAAGGGGAAACAGTTTGACGATGAGAAACTAAGGCGAATTCGAGATAAGTGTTTGCAAGGAGAGGCTAAGGAAGCAATAATCGATGGGGAAGGTGTTTTGAGGATTAAGGGAAGAGTATGTGTACCCCGCATCGATGATTTGATCACCACTATTCTGACAGAGGCCATAGTTCCGGATATTCTATACATCCTGGTGCACCAAGATGTATCGCGACCTAAAGCAACACTTCTGGTGGAGTAGAATGAAGCGAGATATTGTCGAGTTGTTGCCAAGTGTCCAAATTGTCAACAAGTAAAGTATGAACACCAGAGGCCCGGAGGAACACTTCAGAGGATGCCCATTCCTGAATGGAAGTGGGAGAGAATCGCGATGGACTTCGTGGTTGGTCTTCCAAAGACATTGGGTAAGTATGACCCATTTGGGTGATTGTTGATAGGTTAACTAAGTCTGCTCATTTTATTCCGGTCAAGGTGACTTACAATGCAGAGAAGTTAGCTAAAATCTACATCTCAGAAATCGTTCGACTGCATGGAGTTTCCACTCTCCATTATATCAGATAGAGGTACGCAGTTTACTTCTAAGTTTTGGAGAACGTTGCATGCTGAATTAGGTACTAGGTTAGACCTTAGTACTGCATTTCATCCTCAGACAGATGGTCAGTCTGAGCGAACGATCAAGTTTTGGAGGATATGCTTCGCGCCTGTGTGATAGAGTTTGGTGGCCATTGGATAGCTTTTTACCTTTGGCGGAGTTTTCATACAATAATAGCTATCACTCCAGTATTGACATGGCTCCATTTGAAGCATTGTATGGAGGAGGTGTAGATCTCCCATTGGTTGGTTTTTGATGCCTTTGAAGTCAGACCTTGGGGGACTGATCGTTGAGAGATTCTATAAGGGAGAAGGTGAAAGCTATTCAAGAAAAGCTTTTGGCGGCTCAAAGTAGACAAAAGGAGTAGTATTCAGACCGAAAGGTTAGAGACTTGGAGTTCATGGAAGGTGAACAAGTCTTGTTGAAGGTTCGCCCATGAAAGAGGTGATGCGGTTCGGAAAAAGAGGTAAGTTAAGTCCAAGGTACATTGGACCATTTGAAGTGCTTAAGAGAATAGGGGAGGTGGCTTATGAGTTAGCCTTGCCCCCAGGGCTGTCCGGAGTGCATCCGGTGTTTCATGTATCTATGTGAAGAGATACCACGGAGATGGAAACTACATTATCCGTTGGGATTCAGTTTTGTTGGATGAGAACTTGACTTATGAAGAGGAACCGGTTGCTATATTAGATAGAGAAGTTCGCAAGTTGAGGTCGAAAGAGATTGCATCCATCAAAGTGCAATGGAAGAATCGACCGGTTGAAGAGGCTACTTGGGAGAAGGAGGCAGATATGCAAGAAAAATACCCACATCTGTTTACAGATTCAGGTACTCCTTTTCGCCACTGTTTTTCTTCTTTTGATCGTTCGGGGACGAACGATGGGTAAATTGGTATCTATTGTAACAACTGTTTAGTCGTTTGAACAGCAGATTTTTAATTCTGGAAAAACTGGCTGGGACGACGGAAAGTAGTGACGGACCGTCGTAGTCACGACGGCCCGTATGGATGTTTCGTCCCATGACACTAGAGTTCTGAAATTGGGTACTGAAAATTGACTCTCTGTAAATTGTGACGGACCTGCAGGACGTTCCGTCACATCCACGACGAACCGTCGTGAGTTTCCGTTGCAAAACACTTCAACGTTTGAGAATTTGGTTCGAGAAACGAGTTTCTGACCGCCATGACGGACGTGCAGGACGGACCGTCACAGGCGTGACGGACCGTCACAGCGTCGTGGTGGTGAGATGGGGTTTGGGCGGCGCGACGGCCATCGTGACGGACCGTCGCAGCACGACGGCCCGTCACAGGTTGCGCAGTCCCAGGCAAAATAGGATTTCTCCACACGTTTTAAGGGTCGTTTTTGACTATTCTTTCCTTAATTATAAAGATTGAGGGGTAAACATTAATAAGTCTAATTACTTAGGGGTTAAAAGGAGTAACCTTAAGTGAATTAGTGGGGTTTTATTGTCCTTTTTCACACTTAATTACATGATTAATTAGGGTAAAGGAAAGAGGGTTTGAATAAAATAAAAGAGAAAGAACAGCAAGAAAGAGAGAAACGATTGAGGGAGATTGGACGAGAAGAAGAGAGCTTTGGGAAGATTAGCTTGTTGATTCCAATTCTTCGGTGGAGGTAGGTTATGGTTTTTATATTACGATATTCGTAGTGAACTCTTGATAGTGAATAATATGTGTTGATGATATTGTAAACCTGGTCTATATGCTTACTTGTATGCTTGCATGACATGATTATGTGATTTTGATAAAGCAAGCATGATGAAAACCATTGAATCCCAAATCTTGAAAAAAACTTTAATCTATGATATTAATGTTAATGCCTTGGTATAAAAGAAGGCTTGATGAATTAAAGTGATTGGATTGATGATGCCTTGGTTTAGAGAAGGCTTGATGAGAACGGATATAATAGAATTAGTGGATCGGAGTGTCACGTTCCGACACAGAATTAGTGGATCGGAGTGTCACGTTCCGACACATAGTATTAGTGGGACGGGTGTCACGAACCGACACGTAGATGTAAGGGGATCGGAGTGTCACGTACCGAAACATATAGGGGATCGGAGTGTCACGTACCGAAACATATGGGATCGGAGTGTCACGTTCCGACACATATAGGGGATCGGAGTGTCACAGTTCCGACATATAGGGGATCGGAGTGTCACGTTCCGACACATAGTAGTAGGGGATCGGAGTGTCACGTACCGACACAAGAGGAAGAAGAAAGATAATGAATCTCGAAAGATGTTAATATACTTACATAATGAACTTAATTCCCAAATGAGTATGGTATTGAGGCTTGAGTCCTCATGGATGAACTTGATGGTATTTATTGACGATTATACTACTTGTTGCTACATGTTGAGTTTATAGTTGATTTATAATATTACTGATATATATTGTTCCCTATTTTGAGTTAGCCGATGATATCTACTCAGTACTTGTGGTTGTACTGACCCCTACTTTATGTTTTCCTCTTGTTATTTGTGTTATGCAGCAAACGTTCCGTCAACTTCGACTCAGCAGTAGATCAAGCCGTCTTCACTCCATCGGAAATTCAGGGTGAGCTAATGCGTCTAGCTTGGACGGGTCTCCTTCTTCAAGTCTTGATGCCTTGAACTTCCGGCATGGACTAGCTTTTTAGTATTTTGTTCTTAGACAGTTTTAGTTTAGAATTTGAGATAGATGTTCTTGTGATGATGACTTCCAGATTTTGGGAAATAATAATAGTTTTGAGTTGTTTTATTAATGAATTAAGTCTTCCGCATTTCTTTTGTTGACATGTATTAAAATCTTAAGGGTTATATGGTTGGTTCGCTCACATAGGAGGGTAAATGTGGGTGCCAGTCGCGTCCCCGAATTGGGTCGTGACAACGATAGAGTTTCCCTTCCCTTTCTTTTTCTTATCTTATGTAGTGCCATAGAGAAAAAATTTATGAGTGTCTTTCTTAAGTTTTTTTCTTGTGTTTTTAGGAAGATTACTACAGGAAGGATGGACTCTAAAAGGGTCGAAGAAGGAAGGGTGAATGAGGAGATTCATCCACAAGTTTAACAAGTTGAGCAAGTTCCTCAAGGTGCTCAAGGGACCCAAGGTGCTAGAGATACTCAAGTTCCTATTGTGGAAAGAGGTAATGATATTCCTGTGGTTCCCCCGGAAATGACTAACGGAAATATTAGAGAGGCTTTACTTGCTTTAGCCTGAGCCATGACTATTCATGGGAATAGGGGTTTTGATCCTAGATTGAATGCTATGGAGAGCACTATGACCTCTAGATTGAGATATTTTGTGAGGATGAATCCACCTATATTTCTTGGCTCTAAGTTGGTAGAGGATCCCCAAAAGTTTCTACATGGTGTATATAAGGTGTTGAGTGCCATGTGGGTGAATTCTAGGGAGAAGGCAGAATAACCTTCATCCCATTTAAGGGAGGTTGCTTAAGTGTGGTACACTTAATAGAAAGATAATAGGCCGGTTGAGTCGGGTCCTATAGAGTTGGAGGAGTATAAGGAGGCTTTCTTAAGAAAATAATTTCCCTATGAGAGAGGTTAAGGTTGAGAAGTTCATTAATCTCAAGCAAAGCAATATGAGTGTTGAGGAGTATTCCTTGAAGTTGACAATGTTGTATAGGTATGATCCATCCTTGGTGTCTAGCCCTAGGGATGAGATGAGTATTTGTGACCGGTGTCGCCGAGCTTGTGTAAGGAGAGTGTCATACGTCCATGCTTCAGAATGACATGAATTTGTCTAGAATAATGGTTTATGGTCAATCCATTGAAGAGTCTAAGCTTAGTAGGATATCTAGAAACTTGAAGACGAGTAGGACAAGTGAGCATAACAAACCTAGGTTCACGAAGAAGGCTCCAATGCAATATGGACATAGTGCTTTTAAGGTCAAACTTGAGAAGGGTAGTGGTTCTCAAGGTGGTAAGCTTGCTTGTGCTACTTG
Source organism: Solanum corneliomulleri (assembly GCA_027704805.1). NCBI lineage: Eukaryota > Viridiplantae > Streptophyta > Magnoliopsida > Solanales > Solanaceae > Solanum > Solanum corneliomulleri. The sequence goes on from JAKWIY010002755.1 coordinate 22,530, forward strand.
TGGGAAGAAGCACTATGGGCAATGCCTAATGGGTACCGCAAATTGCATTGGTTGTGGTAAGGATGGACATAATTTAAAGGATTTTCCTACTATTGTTGCTAGAGGAACGAAAGGTAAGCATGTTCCTCCAAATGTTCCGGGTGATGTTGTTCCAAGGAGAATCACTTCTATGAACTCTAGGATAAGGGATCAAAGCCTGAGGATGATGATGAAGTTGGTAAGTTATAACTTCTCTCTTTTAGTTATTATGAGTTCCTTCTAAGTGGGGGAGTATGGTGAGTAGTAGAATTTTGATTGATTGTCTCTTCTCTTCTATTCAACTTAAGCTTGAGGGTTAGAAAGTCATAGTAGCATGTTGCATGTTTCATTGTGTTTAGGAGTCTTGTGGGAATTGAATTTTGTTGATTCCTTGCATGGTTTTTTAATGAAGTTATGGTTATGTTGTAAATTGAATTTATATGGTTTTATCTCTTATATTATCACGCTTTTATCATCAATTGTCTAAGAGTTGCATTTTTGAAAATTGTTGCATAATTCACTATGTTGCCTGGCAGCTTACTGTGAATTTTTTTAAGTATTGACTAAATTGTTATGGTTGAAAATAGTTGTATGGTGCTTAGAATTAATGTAACTGATCATGATAATGAATGTAAAAGGAGTTCTTTCTAATTGAACTGAAGAATGTGAGTCTTATTGCAAAATGAGGTAGAGTTGTTCCTATCCTCTTTGTATTTTAAGTCTCTAAAAGAATGTGAAATTGGTGTTCTTCCTAATTGTGTATTGTGTATGGTATGGTATGATTATGTTATGCTAGTATTGAGTTTCTTGACTCTTTAAAGTGCCTAAAATGAAGCAAGTATCATTTGAGGACGAACTTTGTCCAAATGGGGATATTGTAACACCTCTAAAACGACTTAGGTGAGAGTAGAGTCTAACACTTGTGTATTAATGTTTTGAAGTCCTAAAATTGGTTATAATTAGGTTAGGATGCAGTGGATAAATTAACATGAATTTTGGACGTCAAACGTCCAAGAACGACAATGACGTTCGAAAGGTTTGCCTTGAAACGACCTTGTCTGTTTTAGTGTGTTTCGTCAAATTTTATGAGTTCTTTATGGATGAAATTAATTTGAGAGGTCATAAACTAGTATTGGATCCGGGTAAATTTTGCTAAGAACCAACCAAGTGTCCTTGAGAAAGGACCCATCTTGATTGCAAAAACAGCCTAAGGCAGTCCCACCTACAGAGGGCAATCGACGGCCAGTAAGTTGGTCGACGCCTCATAGGTGGTGGATTCGATGGATAATTAGACTAGGGAACCAAGCTTCAATTTTTCCAATCTCTGATCCCATCGACGGACAGACAGGATGGTCCGTTTGTGGACCTACCCCCCTCGATGGGCAAACTTCGTTTGGTTCTGCAACCTGCGCAAGCTCACTGTAATGTGAAGGGGTGAATTGGTTAATGCATCAAACGTCCAAATAAGTATTTGGAAGTTTAACTAAGGGTGTGTTTGTTATTTCATGTGGTTTTATAAGTTCTAAACCCCTAGATGAATTCATTATTCCAAATCAAAACCTAAAATCTCTAAGAAACTCTGTAGAACTCCATTGAAGTTAAAACTCAAGATAGAGATTGGATTGAATATTCTTGGTGATTTAACCATCAATTCGGCATCAATTTCGTGTTGTAACATCAACTAAGGTATGGTCTTCACCTTAAATCGCTTTTCTTCATGGAGCCAAACATCAAGGTGATTTCTAAAGTCTTTCAAAAATGAACTTGTCTAATTTTGATATCTATCCATCGTTTCTTGCATAAACGTTTTGAATATTTTTATATTGATTCAATTGATGTTAGTTAGATTATTTTAACCAAATTAATCTATGAACCCATGCATTACATGAACGCTGTTTTTTTACTACTTTGTGGGTGATTTGATTATGTCTTTATGCTATTGAATTCTTATGTAGTTTGATTAGGGCTATTGAATTTATCATAGAATCATATTAAAACTGTAATAAGCTTCCATAAATTGATAAATCTATGTTGTATGATCTTTGATTCATTGTCTATTTTAATTATCAAATTGAATTGGTGATCATGTCGATGGGTAAGGGCCTTTGGGTATTGTGTTGGATGATTTGACTATGGATTAAAGTGGTGAGGGTGGATTGGTGGTATGTTACCCTAAATATCTTTGTATTATGCAATTTAGGTCTTGAATTATTCTAATGATTGGTATGTTCCACTTATGGTGGTGGTGCTATGTGCTTACTTGTGAATTATATGGCCTCGTCGGTTACTTTATGCACTATGCTGAACATGGCCTTGTTGGCATTACTTGAGATATTTTGATACTTTGTGTAGTTTATTTTTGTGAATTATGATCATATCTATCTACATATGGGCAATGTGAAAGTATGTCCTCTTCTATTGACATAAGGTGATCATGTTACCTATGACTATGTCCTTATGTGTGTAGTCTTAGGGTTGATGCATGATTCTTCCTACTTTGTTATATAAGTGGTATGATGGTTATATTGATGGTTATATAGTAGTGTATACGGTGACTTATAGTTGACTTTGCGGCCCAAGGTGCTCTTAAATTGTATGCTATGTTTATTATGTGTGTGTCTTGTTTTGGTAGATTTTTATCCCTTACTTGATACATGCATATTGTGAATATGATTTCTTGACTTATTATGCAAAAGCCTCTTAGTATTGTATATGTGATTGACATGTGACTTTTGACATTGTTAAGAAGGTCTTTTATGTGGAACCTTCATCCTCGATGTAAGGTAATGATATCATTGAAGGTGAAAGCCGTAATGATATACTTCTAGTGTGAACGGTGGACTTAAGATTGGTGGGCTGGAATGAAATGAAATCATCCTTAGGAAAGTCATTGAGCTATCCTCTTAGACATTGTAGGTAGCCTTAGTGGACCCTCTTTGGTAAGGTCTAATGTTATTGGGTTGTGAACAAGACGTGGAACCTTTTCATGTACTCCTTTAAAGAAATACTCTATGAGAACAAAGGCTAGCACTGTGGATATGGTTAGGGAAGTTTTTCTACATAAGATGACATTACAGAACAAAGAAACCCTTCATATTCCTTAACCATGTGCCTACATGGGATGTGTCCTATTTCTACCATTGGCGCATAAAACAAACCTCCATTGGAGTAGGTTCCTGAATGCAGATTCATACATAGCTAGTATGGTCTATGTAGGTTATTGCTTATACTTATCACATAGGATACTTACTAGTGATGGAGAAGTTCTACGAAGCTTGGGTCGTGGCATGGGACGATATCTAAACATTGCACAATTAGGCTTTGAAGAGGTTACTGAGTGAGTCCCTAGGTCTTTTCCAAGACCATTACTTGTATATCCTTATATGTTTGATATCTATTAAGTCAACTAATGAAGATAATGATTTACGTAAGAAAGCATGTAAATGAATAATTACTTATCTAGAGTAGTTTAAGGGTTGCCTCGTTAAGGTGTGAAGGGGGCATAAAAGATGGTCTTTTCATGTTTTACCTAGGGAAGTCTTAAGAGTGACTCTAGATAGGGAAATAAATGGATAAAGTAGACATGATCTAAACTTAGGTAGTCTTAAGGATTATTTAGGTAATCTTGGAGAGGGTGTATGGGCGTTCTCTTCTTGAGTTACTTAAGTAAGTATTTTGATGACCTTTGGGAGGAGAATATTATATTATATACATGTTGTTGCATGATGTGAGTATGAGACTATCCTAGGTACTCTAAAGGATCTCTTAGGTGTGTGTGAAGGGATTGTATGGGCGGTCGCTTCATAACTCACTCAAATGATCTCTAAAATCACCTTTGGTAGGAGGATTTCATGGTTCTTTGAATTTTAAGTGTTATTGCACGACACCATTTCAGGTCTACAACCACATTAATTGTAGACTACTTTTTTAAAGTGTTGCCTAAAGTAATTTTGGGAACGCTTTTAAAGTGTAGCCATTTTTTTTAACTTTTAGCAACGATAATAATGGCAACACTTGAAAAGTGTACTCTTTAATTCTATAAGCTACACTTTATAAGTGTGGCTAAAATTTGATATAATTGGCCAAAACATTTTACATATATGACTACACTTTTTAAGTGTCCTACTTTTATTATTGTAAAAACAACACATTATAAGTGTGGCCTTAAAATTTTCACCATAATTTTATATTCCCGCTAAAATTTTTAATTCTCCCACCCATTTTTATTGGACAAAAAAATAAACATTAATTATTAATAAAAAAGTGACAATTTCTAAATAAGAACTCACCAATTTCCCTTTCCTTTCACACTTTTCCTTTTACACTTTCCCTTTCACAATTTTGATCGAGCAGAAGAACTCACCAAGACCGAGATGAAGAACTCACCAAGACGAGCTGAAGAAATCAAAAAGATTGATCTGATGATTTCGTCAAGGTAAGTATACTGACTTCATCAAGCTTCTCTAAAATTTTTGTATATTGAATAATTTTTTGTTTAGAAGGAATTGATTGGGGTCGTTGGAAAGATGAACAAAATTTAAGTCTCTCCGTCACACTTTTCTCTCAAATTTCTCGTTGAAGAACTTGATTTCAGACAGATTTATGGTTGAAGAGTTGAAGAGATGAAGATACTCCCCCTGAAGAATACGATTGCCATAATAGTTCTTGCTGAAGAACACAATTTTGTTGGAATAGGGTTTATCGGGTAAGAATTCTATCTTTGAAAGCCTAAATTTTACCTTTAGGGTTTTAATGTTCTTGTGTTTTTATACAATTTTTGGGAGTCTAGCTAGTAATTTAGCTTTATTAGTTGATTTCCAGGTTCCCCGAGCCTTAATAATGAAATAACTATAAATGAGTTGATTCTCCAGTTGAAAATTTTACTTTCCTCTTTTTCATTTTGTATGGACTTCAAGTGTTTGGTGATGAACCTTTTGAACTGCAGTTTATTTTGTTTTGTTTTTGTTCTTTCTTATTCTTATAAAACAAGAAGTACATTGTAACTGTAAGACTCTAGTAAATGTTAAGATATATTATGCTTACCCTTCAGTATGTGTTATAAGGGAATAACCTACCCTTTCCATTCCTATGATAATGACAAGCATAAGTTTTTTGTCGTTCCTGTATCATCTCTTTCTTTTAGCATAGGGGCATAATTTTGATTGTTTGTGGCAGGTGTAATTTTATTTGTTATTCTCCTAGATATTTAACTTTCTTGTGCACATCATAAAACAAGCATTTTGTTGGTACTATTATTGTTTCTTACTGCCACTCCTGTACTATATGTCCATAATGGTTGTTTAGCAACAGAAACTCAACTGACATTGCACTTTAACTTGGCTGTGAGATCTTTTGTCTATTCATGCCTCAAAGTGAATTTGCTTTTGATAGTTTTTTAGAAGCTCATAAAAATGAGAACATAATTTTCCGTCCTCTAAAACTAACTCCCAAGTATGCTACTTCATCACGTCCTAAAAATTATCACATCTACTATGATACAAAATATATTCCCTCAATTCCAATTCAACGATTGGAAGCTTGTTTGAGTTTGAGTTTCATATTCGTTTACTTTGTTGTTTAATTTTCTAGAAGTTCATCTCATTATGTGCTATTTGCTTCGAGGTGAATGTATGAATCGGGATATGTAGAAATCTATTTTCTGGGAGATTATTTGCTTATTTTACCTTGTCTTCAGGCATCTGTCTCTTCATTATGTGCTAGATTCAAACAGATGGACATATAAGTCTCGGTTGTCTTACACTAAACTTGAAATGCTAGTGTTTGTTCTGTGGTTCCGTTGTTGAATCCTATGAGCCCAAGTGGGCTGTCCCTATTTGCTTTATCTTAAGGTCGAGTAAGCATTTTTCTGTTGATATGTGTTTACATGACTCAAGAAACGAGTTAGCATAACTTCTTTTCCATATTAAATTTAGCTTAACGTCTTTTGAGTAGTGTTAGCATGTCACATCCAAGTTTGAATTTATTGGTCAATGTTCTTAATTTGGGGCTTGATCTAAATTCATGATATATTATTAGTTATGTTATAAATTTATTGAATGCCTAGATTTTTTTGTGCTTTATTTTGTTATAAATTCATGATATATTATAGACTCTCAGACTACATATTTTTGATGTAGTGACCTACTTTGAATAAAATAAAAATGGAACAAATCAACATAGTTTGGTTTGTTTGCCTTTCGTTAAAACTAAAAAAATTGGGTATTATTGAATCTATAAAATTCCTAAAAACCCTCGTTGCAAATGCGTTGAAGCTACAAGAAGCTAACTTCTCTCAAGTATAAAGACCCTTTTGTCTCTGCCTGAACCATGTTCAACTCTCTTCTTCTCTCTTTTTTTCTTCTTCTTTTATTTTTTTTTAATAAAACTCATTTGTGTTTCCCATTTCTATTTGGAATATGATTTTTAAATGAAATTTCAATAAGCTTCAAACATCCATGCTTTCTTTTACCTTTTGTTGGGGTTGTGATTTTTGTGTTGTGTGGCTATTCTTCTTATTACAATACTTTCTTTATTTTGGATTTTAAATGGACAAATATTCCAATAAAGTACAAAAAGCAAATTCGATATCTCAAAATGCACCTTACAGAGAAGAAAATGTTGACAAATCAGAAATGTCTCATTGTTGTCAAGAAATTTATTTAAAATGCTGTAAATATTAGAAATCCAATTTTATTATAATCCAAATCCCCATAATGAAATAAGAATGATATACATAGATAATGGTTCTTACCAACCTCGAAATTATGACCCTGAATCTGGTTTTTGAAATAAAAAGTTTTATTCTGTAATGGTTTGATGATTATTGTTAAGGTTTGATACTTATGTCAGTGATTCAATTTAAATATGTTCCATCTATTTGGATACTTATTGTTGTGTTGTAAGAGGCTCAAGCAAGATCAGAATCCGAATCAAAGCTAATGTATAAACCATAAAGTTCGTTGTATTTAATTTTCAGTCTTCATGAATCTCAAGTCCTCTTTCTTGCTGATATATACTCTTTTTTCTTCTAAGTTAGGTTATTGGTAAGATTCAGAGTCATCTATTCTATTTTGGGTGAATCTATTCTATTTTTGTTGAAAGGTACTCTCACACTATGTCTTATCACATATAGAAATTTCTTGGATTTTGTAACTCAAAACATAGAGAACCCAACTCTTGGTCATGTATGTAAATTGGTCCTACCAGTACAAGTCTGAAATGTGCAACTCCTTCATGGCATTATTAAGCCTTTCATTATGTCACTTCATCTTTAATAGTCTATTAACTATTGATTTTCAACTATGTAGGGGTATCTATTTATCATTGATGAGTTTTATGCGCTTTTTTCATCATAAATGAATAATGTACATCGAGTACAACTCGAATTTGAGGCTGGTTCCCAACAGCATAATTGTACTTCACATTTTTGGTTTCATACTGTCCCTGTGGTTAATCAATTTTGTTGTTATTTGACCTGAGATATATAACTGATGGACATGCAAAGCAGTAATAGGATTTGTAATCAAAGGTCTGAATGTTGTTGTGAGATCTAATGTTAGAGTTAAAAATTTATTTTTTTCCCCGACTTTGCATATTTTTTTATTTCGTTGTGAATCTTCATATTTAAGATTTTAACTATTCATTATGAAATTCCTATAATAGCACTGAAAATAAAAGAAAGGAAGCTGAAGAAATGACAAGGTTAGATGGAAAAATGGAAGAGTTGGGTTGAAGATTCTTTTTCTACAGAAATTCATTTTATCGACGAGATGAAGAGTTGATGCTAATGAACTGGGGATCGAATAACTAAGGATCGAACAGCTGAAGGACGGAAGTTGAAGAACTGATTTCATCAAGTAAGTAACAATTTCGTACAACAGAGATTCCTTTTTATTAACTACTAATCATCTAGTACTAAAAATAGTAAATTGATTGAATTTTGTCGTCTTTAGAAGTAATCAATTACTTTGGAGTTCAATGTGGCTTTATTTGTGAGTAATTTTCTTTTGCTTGAATACATTTTTTCAAGTTCAAAGTTTTCTGACAACATGTCGAAGAATGTAAGAAATTCTACATAGATATAACAAACATTATTGTCTCTAAAATCATAATTCTTCCAAATGTATGCCTAACATACTAACAAGTATAGACAACTCATCATGTAAGCTCAACTCCTCAAACATTTCACTCCTTACAAACACATTCTTTATAATGTATATAATAGACAAGTACACATGCAAACGTAGTGGACTGAGATGTTAAAACCTCAGTCTCAGAATTAGTATTACAATTGACCAACTTGACTGGAAGCATATGTATGAGACTTTTTTGTTTGTATTAGAGTGTCTCTAGTAGAGAGTCTTTAGCCTAAGGTGGACTTGAATTTGGATATATCTACAATAATATGCAAATTTGCAATCTACTAAGTTTCCATTATAAGTGAATCAATTATTTACATGGTATGTATGCAATGTGTTCATGCCTTTCATATGTTTCTTATTATTCTTTTTCATTTTGTAGGGAGAACTATGGCTGTGAAGTTGTCTGTTTTGTTCTTGATGGTGGTCAAGTATGATTTTCACAATAATCATCTATTGGTTTTTATGTTCTCATTCTATTTTAAAAAATAGAATTATAGTGCATTAAATTAAACAATCACACAAATAACTTTCTTTTTGTAAGAACTCATATTTGAGTTGAATTATTACTTTATCAGGGGATTAAGGAATTGGATGGCTTGGAGGAAAAGACCAAGGCTAGTCTGGCTTTTAAATTAGTGGTAAAGGATTTGAAATTAGATTATTGTTAATTGTTCTACCATGTGATGGGAAGAAGCCTCATTGGTTAATTTTTTCACAAATATGCTCTGAGGTTCGTCATAATTTTTATTGCTACAACTCATCCTATGTATCTTTACATCAATCGAACAACCACTAGTAATTCAGTAAGCTCTAGCCCTAATTTCATAGATTGATGGGTTGACCCAAGATTAAGGGTGATATCACCATCATATCCGTGTGAATCAGGATATTAGTTACTAACTCCTCTTGTTGATGCAGTTAGTGAAGGATGTGTCTTTCTGATGTAGCTATCAAGTTTACTTCATCAAGTAAAAGTGCACACAGAGAAAGCTTTATCCCCTTCGAGATCACATCTTGAGAAAGGTAACACCATTATCATTTGTTTTGTTCATCCTCTGTATCTTATATCCAATGAAATACTAGTTCTGCTAAATCTAGATACGACGTTGAGAATAACCTTATTTATGAAAATCTACTTATATTTGAACCATTCTACATAAAGTACCTTGTAAAGTTAGAGCATGTTCTACTTATATCACCTTCTCGGCATTTAGTATTGACTTGTTTCATGCCACTTTGGATAGAAGATTACTTGGATGTGGCTATCATGTTCCAGTAAGTGTTATTACATTTGTATTTTAATTAGAATTACGCAGACTTGTACTACTTTGTGATTCTTCTTACATCTACATAATTTGTATTTTTCTTGATAAGTTGACCTAATGTATGTTTTTGCTGTGAATCCGAGATTATGTCTTGAGTTCTCTATGACTAGATCTTTTATATTGTGTTTGTATGTGATGGGATTTAATCAAATTATTATCCAACTCCATCATTATTAATTGTAAACTCATTTTTTTGATACTTTGTGATTACCTTTAGTGAATTTTATGTCCCAACAGTTTGTGGAACTGTGATACTTGATCTTTCCTTTAACAATTATCATATTATTATTTGTAATACCCATGAACTGTGATAGTAAATGATAGATTTATGTTCTGGTGAAAATTTTTTTACCATTATAAAATAAAATATAAGTACATAACAAAAGTACTATATTGGATCATGGACCGTCGTGGTCATGACGGGCCATCGTGGTCATGACGGCCCGTCTTGGTCATAACGGGCCGTCGTGGACTCCGTCGTCCCATACTTGCAAGTTTCTTCTGCTACTTCTTTGATCTTCATGACGAACATGCATGAGAGACCGTCATGGCTACGACGGTCCGTCACACTTTCCATTACAGCTAAAATTTCAAATTGATTAATTGTTAAATTTCTTAATTTTGTGTTCTTTCTTGATGGAACAGATTTGTATTTAGTGTTCGTGTTAGTTTGCGTGCATCATGGTTATTCTATAACACCAAATATTTTATATTGTTTCTTATGAAGTTTGATCCCTAATGCAATATCTTATTTGTGTAGGGAAATGGAGGTGATCAAATTTGAAGTGGATGATGAAGAGTTTTTGAACTATTGTAAAAGTTTAAATACATATTTGATTTATTGTGTACACATTTAGAATATTGATGTATAAGTATGGGTATGTACACAACACATACTATCTTTTGGTTGTACATGAAATATTTCTCGAAGTTTTTGAAATATATAGCTTCAATTTAATGATTAATTAGTTCATTTTGTGTTTTAGGTCACTTGTATGTATGTAAATATATTATATATATTTCTGATACATGTAGGCTTATAAATGTTGAAGTTACACTTTGTAAGTGTTGCTCTAGGTAGATAAAAAGTTACACTTTGAAAGTGTTGCAATAGATGACAATAAAAGGCAATACTTTTTAAGTGTGACCAATAAATCTGAAAAGGCAACACTTTTAAATGTAGTCTAACAAAAAATAGGTGTTGCTAATGCACGTCTTCAATGCGTGCCCTTATTCCTATTTGGCTACGCTTTATAAGTGTAGCCAAAGATGGCAACATTTAAAAAGTGTTGCCTAAAGTCAATGGTTACGCTTCTTTTGGGCAGCCCATAAAAAGTGTTGCTGAATGTCCAAAAGTGTAGCCTTTTATCAAAGGCCACACTTTTTGCTAGTTTAGGCTACACTTACATGGTGTTGTTGTAGGCCGAAAATGGTGTAGTGTTGATGCTATATTGTAAGGTGTGTGTTTTGTTGGAAGTTAAAGTGAAGTTACTTTGAATTCACTGTAATATTTGTTAATTTAATATAAATTGAATATGACTTATATTGTGTTCTAAATGTTATTTTTGGTGCTAAAATGTGGTTCTTATACTTTTAATGTGATGTTTAAATAAAAGAGATCATATTTTCCATAAATGTCTGTTTCTCATGATTTTATGTATTAAGCCATACTTAGTGCATGCACTGTACTAATTCCATACATTTTTTCTATCTCTAAAGGTGTGATAAACAAGTGAGAGGCATAATGGAGAAAGCTTGGAATATAGTAATAGTTCAAGCAAAGTTGAAGTATGTCCTCATTTAAATCGAGGGCATAGTAATCTTTAGACTTATTTTATTCGAGTATTGTAATAGACTAAGTAATTCAATATTTCGTATTGAATGATCCATGTACCAAATTTTCTTGAGTCTAAAAATTTTGATTTCCGCTCTACTATTTATACATGTATGAAATTAATGATGTAAATGGCTTGTACAAGACCTCCGAGAAGTAAATTACGCCATGTCACACTCCGAGAGTGCCATATCTTGTAGAATGTACTCTCGGGATGTGAAGTTCTAGGTTAATTTAATGACTTAGGAGGCTTATATAGTCCTAAATTAAACAATTAAAACCGTTCCTAACCACCAATTAATTAACTAACTAATTATCTAATCACCCCGAATTAAACAAAAATTTGGCAGTGAAGTGGGGTCTCAATCGACGAGACCCTGTTGACGAGGCCTCAATCCAACGACGGACAGTCCTGGTCAGTCGGGATTTGGATTAGATATTGGTATTAGGGACCTTTTTGGAAGGATTTTAAGTATGGACCAACGAGACCAATTGACAGGGCGTCAACCCATCAACGTTCTGTTGTTTTCCCCTCATGGTTCACAATGTTTTTGTGATAGCTTTTGTGGGTCAATTGTCTGGTCCTGCTCAAGGAAACTTAGGGTTATCCCTTGGGAGTCATATGTAACGACCCAAACGTATACCTTAGAATTTAGGGCATCCTCAAGTGCCACACGCCGTATTCAACCTCTTAGAGGTCTCCAACAGGCCCTTCAACATTATTCATTGCATAAACTTATATGAAAAGTAATGAGGAATTAAAACTTTTCACCGCATCTTCTTAAAAATCTCTTTCATTGAAAACATAGGAAATGGTAAGTCTTGTTGTCTCCATCTTAGACACACGAATATCTTGGGTCACAACCCATACATCTACAATAGAGAAAATATTTAAGTCTATTACAATGTCTTTCGAATATAAAAGCTAAACATAGATATGTCATTGAAACAATTGAGGACATACAAACACTTGATGATAATATCAAAACTTCACTTCGAAGGACTCCTCTCTATTGCCACCTACACCATTAGAGATAAAAAACATATGGCATTAGTACATTATAATTCACTAAGTATGGTGTAATAAAATAAAACCATGCGAAAACGACATTTGTAAAAAACATGCTCTCTTATGCTCTTTTGAGGAAAACATCATAACATAAGTATAAGAACCACATTTAACACCAAATTTAAATGTAAGTCACATTTCAAGTAGTACAACATAAAGCCTTAACCCATGTAAGCATATGACCCTCTACCAAAGGTTATGCTATGATTCACTTCAGTAGGACAAGAAGAGCCCAACCAACACCCTCTTCAAGCACACCTAAATAACCCTTAAGGCTACCTAATATAAGATTATTCCATTTTTAACATATAGCTCACCACCTAATGTTACTCTAAGATTCAATTTAGTAAAACATGAAGAGACCACCGATACACCCTCTTCAAGACTACTTAAGTAACCCCTAAAGCAACCCTAGATAGGGATCCTTTTCTTCAAAATACATTAACTTAAGTCATAATCATTCATAACGTCAATAAAGATTCAGTGAAGCATTTAGAGGATTTCACATAATGGTATTGGAAAGACCTAGGGAACCTACACCATATGACCTTCAAACCGTACTCGTGCCATTTCTAGATAGAGTCCCATTCAACTACCCAAACATTGTAAAACTTATCCTATAATAAAATGTATCCCACATGATGAGAATAAGAAATAATTGTAGAGAGTGTATATGGTGGAAAGGTCTCAAACTAGTGCTAGAGCATGTATAGGGTCAAAACGTCTGGGTACGACTCACCAAGAACCAACTTAGGGATACTTGGAGAGGACCCCTGCATTAGACCTTAACCTGCCAATCGAGGCAGTGTAGGCAGTAGCACCTACGCCTGCCAAACGGCGGGGCGTCGCTTGGATGACAGGGCGTCGATGCCTCCATCTACCAACACTTATCCATCTTCAAAGAATGGCCAAAATTCATTGTATTTGACACAAACTACAGTTTTGCAGGACGATAAGGGAGGGAAAGGCCATCGATTGACATACAGACCGTAGGTCGAGGTCTCATAGGTCAGGCCTACAACTTTTTTGTCAAGTCCGAAGTGACTTCATTTTATTAGTTAATTAGATAGGGGTTTAATTAGGGGTTAATGGGTGGTTAATTAAGTTAGATACATGACTATATAAACTAACCTAAGCCTAAAACCAAATTAACATCCCACAATTCCCAAACTTAAATTACTCTTCCTTTGCTCTACTCTCTCTCTCTCTCTCTCTCTCTCTCTCTCTCTCCCAAAGAAAAATCAATTGATGACCAATGTCTAAGGGCTATAAGGAAGAATGAATTAAAAAATTTTCCATTAACATTCAAGGAAAATCAAGTTATGGGAAATATTAACCTTTGAGATTCCTTTACCCAAAATGTTCTTTCAAAAATTGGTTTAAAAAAATTAATTTCATATAGGTTTCTTTCTTATTCGGGATTGATATTTTCAATTGTATTGTTCTTTATTTATATTGGTTATTATGGTTATATTATGAGATGTTATTGGTTAGTTGTGTTAGATGTTAGATATTGATGATATTACCTTGTACGTTGTACCAATGATAAATTGACCCAATTCCCTAACCCTAGGTTATGAATTAGTGTTGATGCAATTGACTTAGATCTTGTGTTAATTACTATTGTATGATGTTATTTACCTATTATGGGATGAAATTGTTTGGCTGATGGTAATACGATGGATGAGGGCTTTTGAAGGAGAAATGGTAAGACTTTGTGATCTTCAACTTGTACTTCAATTGTGATGGCTTGTACTAGGTGATGAAGTTCAATTGAAGTATATATTATGATTTGATTAAGTGGGTGTTGGTATGATGATGTAATTGAAATGTATTGATTATGTAGATTGTGAGATTATGATTAAGATTTAATGATATCAGGTTGGTTCTGAAGTACTTATGTGCCTTACTATTATATGATGATGTTAATGTGTTCATATCATATATGAGGGTTGTATTGAAATATTTTTATCATGCAATTCTTATTGAGCTTATGAATATGAAAATACAAGTATTTACTATCCTATGTCCTAATCTAAGTTATGATTGCTAAGGAAATACATTTCAAAAGGGACTCTAGCTTAGCACCGAGAAAACTAAGAGTGAGGAGTGTCTCTTCCCAAGTAGGGAAGGTAGGTTCAGTATTGTACTCATGATATAGAGAGTACAATGCCAATAAAAAAGGTCTCAAATATGTCTCCTAGTTCTTGAACTATGTTGCCCCAATAGGAATACTAGCTAGTGGATCCACCTAGATGCTATGTTCATGTTTTGGTACTACCTTGGCAAGTATTCCACCTTTTTAAGCTTTAGTATTTAATGAAACCAGATTCCACATTTGGCTCATGTGGTCTATGTCGATTAAGGCAAGTGTTCCAGTAAGTAAAATGAAGTATTAAAGTTAACTCTAACTCGGAGAACTTAAGGGGTTTGACTTAGTCTAGGAAGGGGTATGAGACTCTACCTATACATTGCACTAGTTGTCCTTGAGGGAAATCCTAAGAGGATGTTGTTGTGTTCTTATGTTCATATAAAGTAAATGATATGCATATGTTGACTGACATGTTGATGATACTATAAGAAGTTGGCTTCACTTATGAACATGTTGATGGTCTATATTCCTAAATATGATGATTAATACTCATAATTCTATGTTATATGATGTAAGACATTATTTGGGATCCTTTGGTTAGATTACTTTATTGAGTGGGGTTATGGGGCTTCACTTTGTCATTGCACATGTAAGATTTTTAAGGGGTTATGAGTAAAGGTCTTGTATATATTGTAATGTTATGAACTCTTGTACATGTTTTGTGGTTATAACACGATGATGATGTGTGTTTGTCTATGGGTTCTAATATGCTATGAACATGTTGACTTGAATTTACTTGATGCTGTTGGTCTTGTGTTGAATATCATATTGTCCTAAGGGATATATGATCATTTTATTATATGTGTTCTTGGTTGTGCATAGGGATTTACAAAGTAACTTGGCATGGTTTTGAACAAATGTCACATTTAGCATGATTTATAGGTTTATGTGCTTATGTTTCCATACTTAGTACAAGTGGTGTACTAACCCATATTTTTTCCCTTTTCCCAAACATTGTAGGTTCGGGCCGTTGATGTATGGAGGCTACTTTGAAGAAGACTTGGATATCTTTCTCCAAGTGTGGATATGTCCTCAAGACGAGGATGATGACATTTTCCTATTTTACCTGTGTGACATGCTATAGTCTAGAGACATTCGGTTCACTCTCTCTGTTCAAGACATTGTTGTAAGCCCTAAGTGCAATTATAAATTTGTGTAAGGGCTATGCCCATATTGTTCTGTTTTGACTTAGATGGTTTTATATGAAACATTTCTAATAGACTATCTTGTGTATATTGTATATGTGATATTAAAGTAGAACCCAATGTAAGCCTCTTATACGAGGAGTCTAAGTAAACTCCTTATGTATATATTATGTGTAAGCGAGAGGTCTATGTAAACCTCATGATATAGATGTATATGAAAAATTTTAATTTTCTGTACTTTTTAACCTATGATATGTAATAACGAATACTAAGAGGCTAGTCTTACTCCTCTTCGAGGACGACGATGCAGGTTATGTCTAGGGGGTTCTCTACGGATGTGACAAACTTGGTATCAGAACATGAGGTTGAATATTTTTAGGATAGATGTCTCATAAAACCATGTCTATGTAGATTCTCATTAATAATTGAGAAACACATCATAGTTATGAATGAGAGTCTATGTGATGCTTAGGAAATTCTAATCTTCTTGTATTCCTATGTCTTGCTTCTAGAGTCTTACTGTATGGGTTCTTTCAGCTAAACCTTTTATTGTGGTTATATGTATGAATACTAGAAGGTAAGTCATAAATAGGGCCTAAGAAGGGATTGCTAATGCTGGAGCTCATGACAACCAAGCTCCTTCACAAGACAACCAAGTGCCTCCACTTGAGCAAGTTCCTATGGGTGATCAAGTTCTGGTTGTTCCTCCACTAATGATAGATGAAGAGATAAGGTTGTATTTTTTCAATTTGGCCCAATCAATGACCTCTCAAACATATGATATCACTTTTCAAGTCCAAGATATGACGACTCAAGTTAATAGGGAGGTTGGAACCCCGAGTTCCTCAATATTCTAGGACTATGGCCTCTTGTTTGAGAGACTTTATTAGGATGAACCCACCTATATTCTTCGGGTCAAGAGTTAATGAAGACCCTCAAGATATATTGATGAGGTGTAAAACATCCTATTAGCTATGGGTGTGACTTGGAATGAGAAGGTCGAGTTAGCGATCTATCAACTCAAAGATGTGGCCCAAACTTGGTACACACCATGGAGGGATAATAAGGTGCTAAGAGGTGGTACGGTGATTTGGGATATCTTCAAGAGGTAATTTAATTATAGTTCCTTTCCTAGTGAGTTGACGGAAGCTAAGGTGGAATAATTCATCAACCTTCATCAAGGAGGTACGAGTGTACTTGATTACTGCTTGATGTTTACTAAATTTTACAAATATGCTCCATCCTTTTTGTCTAACACAAGAGATGAGATGAAGTGTTTCCTTATAGGTGTGTCTGATGACTTGGTGGAAGAATGTAGTTCGCCTATGCTTCATGATAATATGAATATCTCTCGTCTAACGGTTCATGCTCAACAAGTGCAAGATAGTACACTAAGGAGGAGGAATATAGAGGCCAAGATATCCAAGTCTTATGAAGATGGTTCTTTAAGGGGAAGGTTGGAAATTCAAGACAAGCCTAGATTCAAGAAGATGTTTACTAGTCAAGTTCTTTCCTAATTTCTTAAGGCTCGTGATAATAGGGTGTCTAATCTTAAGTCTTAAAAGGGAAGAATTACAAGTTAACCAAGAGAGAATCCAACTTGTGGAAAGTGTGGCAAGAAACATATGGGTGAATGCCTAGTTGGGACAGACAATTTCTTTGTGTGTGGAAAGAGTGACCACAAGTTTAGACATTTCCCTAACATGAAAGGGGAAAAGGGGAGTGGGAAAGCTCAAACAAGTGTTTCTAATGTTGATGCTCCATGAATGATTCACTTTTATGCTCTTCGCTCTAGGTGTGAACAAGAGAGTTCTCTTGATGGGGTGCTCCAGTATAATTTGTGAAAAAGAAGGATGGGTCCCTTGTAATGTGCATTAATTAGAGAAAACTCAATAAAGACACCATCAAGAACAAGTATCCTCTCCCACGGATTGACGACATGTTTGATCAACTCCAAGGGGCATACTACTTTTTAAGATTGATTTAAGGTCGATTATAACAAACTTAGGTTGAGAGGTGAGGACATATAAAAATGGCATTTTGAACTAGATATTGTCACTATGAGTTCCTAGTAATTTCATTTGGTCTCAGTAATGCCCCGATAGTTTTTATGGACCTAATGAAAAGGGTGTTTCGAAGTTACCTAGATTCATTTTTCATTGTCTTCATTGATGACATCTTGGTATATTCGAAAAGTGAGGGTTAACACATGGACCATTTGAGGGTGGTATTAAAAGTTCTTAAGGAACACCAACTATTTTCCAAGTATAGCAAATGTGAGTTTTGGTTGAGGTCGGTGGCATTTTTTTGTCATATCATCTCTATTGAGGGAGTTGAGGTTGATCCAAGAAAAACTGAGGTGGATAAAAATTGGCCTAGACCTTTGACTTCAACCGACATTAAGAATTTATTGGGTCTAGTGGGGTAATATAGGAGGTTTATAGATGGTTTTGCATCCATTTATTCTCCTTTGACTACCTTGACCCAAAAGAGTACGAAATTTGAGTGGTCAGAGGCATATGAAAGAAGCTTCCAATTTTGAATGAAAGGCTTATCTCCGCTATGGAATTGACTTTACCAGTGGTACCAAGGGCTTCGTGGTATATTTTGATGCACCCCAAGTGGGATTGGTGTGTGACCTTATGCAACATGGGAATGAAGTAGCCCATTTCTCGAGACAAATTAAGGTGCAGGAGAAGAATTACCCAACTCATGATCTTGAGTTAGCGATCGTAATGTTTTCTTTGAAAATATGGAAGCATTATATTTAGGGTGTTCATGTTGATGTGTATACTTACCATAAGAGTCTTTAATAAGTGATTACTCAAAAGGAGTAAAATCTCCGACAAAGAAGATATATTGTCGAAAGATTACGACATGAGTTTTATCTACCACCTCGTCAAGGCCAATGTGGTTGCAGATGCTCTAAGTTGTATGATCATGGGTAGTGTGCCTAATGTTGAGGAATACAAGAAAGACCTAGTGAAATATGTTGATAGGTCGGCTGGTGAAGTTGCTAGATTAGAGATTCTCCAAATGGTGGTTTTATGGTCCATCAGAACACAGAATCCTCTTTTGTGGTTGAGGTGAAGTCTAAGCAACACCTTGATCAATCATTTATGGATTTGAAGGAATCAGTTCTTAGTAAGCTTAATGAGTCATTCCCCTTGGGGGGGGAAGGTATTTTGGTGTATCAAAGAAGGTTGTGTGTGCCCAATGTTGATGACTTGAGAAACTAGATTTTTGAGGAAGATCATGGTTTTTGTTATTCTATTCATCTAGGATATACTAAGATGTATCATGACCTTAGAGAAGTGTTTTGAGGTTTGACTTAAAAAAGGACATGGCGGAATTTGTTGCAAGGTGTCCAAATTGCCAACAAGGAAATCCGAGCACAAAAAGTCGAGTGGCATACTCCAAGAAATCCAATTACCCACTTTGAAGTGGGAATAACTTAATATGGAATTCATAGTGGGTTTTTCTCAAACTAGAAAGAAAATGACTTTATATGGGTGGTGGTTGATAGATTGACAAAATCCTCTTAATTTAGTCTCGTCAAGTCCACTCACTCGATGGAGGACTATGCAAGGATCTTCATATATTAGATGGTCTGTCTTCATTGTATTCCATTATACATCATATCAGATACGGGCTCACAATTCACATCTATATTTTGGAGGTCATTTCAAAAAGGGTTAGGTGTAAAAGTGAACTCAAGTACCGCATTTCATCCCCAAACGGATGGTCAAGCGGAGCATTCTATTCAAACTTTTGAACATATGCTTATGGCTTGTGTTATCAACTTCAAGGGATGTTGGGATGAACATTTGCCTTTGGTTGAGTTATCTTTTAAAAATAGTTGCCATTCCACTCTATCAATGGCTCTTTTTGAGGCTTTATGTGGTAGGAGATGTAAATCTCTGGTTGGGTGGTTTGAAGTGGGCCAGTCTTCACTCTTTTGTCCCGAATTAGTATCTGAAACTTTGGAGAAAGTTCATGTTATAAGGGATAGGTTGAAGGAGGCATATAGCCGGCAAAATTCTTATGTCAACAATAGAAGAAGATATATTGAATTTAAAGAAGCTGATAAGGTATATTTGAAAATTTTACCCACGAAAAGGCCGATGAGATTTTGCAATTAAGGAAAGTTGGGTACTCCTTATGCGGGTCCCTATTAAATTTTGCAAAGGGTTGGCAAGGTTGCATAGGAGTTGGGATTACCTAGTGAGCTAGCATCGGTTGATCTGGTGTTCCATGTATTCATGCTCAAGAAGTACATCGGTGATCCCGAGTCCATTCATCCTATTGAGCGTCTAGGTATGGATGATAACCTCTCCTATGAAGAGGTTCTGGTGGAAATCCTTGATCTTCAAGTAAAGAAGTTTTAGGAACAAAGGGTTGGACTCCGTAAAAGTTCTATAGAGAAACCACCTAGTTGAGAGAGAACATAAGAGTCTGAGAACGACATAAAGTCCCGCTGTCCTCATCTCTTTGCTTATTAAGGTTAGTTGTTCCTATTAATGATGAAAATAATGAGTAAATTGAAGTTGACTTGTTTTGGAAAGATAAGCATATTATGGTAAAAGTTTTTGTTAAAATGAGTTTTTATGGAAAATGCTCTTTTGCTTGATTTACGCTTATTTGTGTATTTAGTATGTTGTTGCCTTCATGAAATGATATTGAGCATGTTTATATGTTTTGAAAAGGATTTTGGCATAAGTGACTCTTTAAAGTTATGTTGAGATTATGTTGTTATTTAGAAGATAAATCCTCATGTTGCTGTTTTGAGCTCTTATGTTGATGTTTTGAGTTGCAATGTCCAAATGCTATGATTATGTGTTGAACGAAGTTGTGAAGAACTCTTTTAGTTGTCACTCATGTTGATTATGTATGTTGTTGGTTGGGCTGCTTGTATTGAGTCTATCCTTTCCTTTCAAAATATTTGTGTTTCTTCGGGGACGAATGTTCCTAAGGGGGGGGATAATGTAACACTCCGAAAGTCCAAAACCTAATCTAGAGCCTCACATGAGTATCTAAACTCTAAAAATTGGTTGTATGGTGTCAAACTAGTTTTAGAGCACGTTTAGGGTAGAAATGTCCGGGTAAGACCCCAAAGGACCACCCTAGCGGTCCTTGGAGAGGCCTTACATTTGACCCAAACCTTCCAAATGAGGTTGTGTAGGCAGCAGCAGCTACGCCTTCCAAACGATGGGGCATCACCTTGTTGATGGGGAGTGCTTCCTCTATCGAGCTACACTTAGCTATTTTCCAAAAATCGCGAAAATATCTAGTCTCTTACACAAACGACAGTTGTTCAGGATGGTTGGGGCCGCCAAGGCCGTCAACTAACCTACGACCCGTAGGTTGGAGTCTCGTAGGTCAGGCCTACAACTTTTGTATCAAGTCTTAAGTGAATTCATTAATTAGTTAATTATGTAGGGTTTTAATTAGGGGTTAAGGAGAGGTTAATTAAGTTATTTACAAGACTATATAAATTACCCTAAGCCTAAACCCAAATTAACATCCCACAATTCCAAAACTCAAATTACTTTACCTTCTTTCTACTCTCTCTCTCTCTCTCTCTCTCTCTCTCTCTCTCTCTCTCTCTCTCTCTCTATCTCCCAAAGATAACTCCATAGAAGACCAAGTGATAAGGGCTATATGGAATCAAGAGGTCAAATTTACTCCGTAAATCATAAAGGAATATCAAGATATGGGAAATATTTATGTTTGGGATTCCTTTCCCCAAAGGGTTCTTCCAAAGATTGGCTTAAAAAATATGAATTTCATATGGGTTTCTTTCTAATCCGGGATTGATCATTTCCATTGTCTTGTTCTTGATTTCCATTTTTTATTACGGTTATATTATAAGATATTATTGGTTATTTGTGTTAGATCTTGATTATTATACCTTGTATGTGGTAGGGAAGATGAATTTGACCAAATTTCCTTACCCTAGGTTATGAACTAGTGTTGAATTGATTAGTATTGATGCAATTAACTTTGTTCTTGCGCTAATTACTATTGTATGATGCTATTACACCTATTATCGGATGAAATTGTTTTGTTGATGGTAATACTATGGATAAGGGCTTTTGAAGTAGAATTTGTAAGACTTTTGTGATCTTGAACGTTTACTTCAAGTGTGATAGCTCATACTTGATGATGAAGTTCAATTGAAGTATATCTTGTGATTAGAATAAGTAGGTAATGGTATGATGATGTAATTGAAATGTATTGATTATGTGGATTGTGAGATTATGATTAAGATGTAATCATATAAGGTTGGTTGTGAAGTACTTATGTGCCTTACTATGATATGATGATGTGAATGTGTTAATCTCACATATAAGGGTTTTATTGGAAGGATGTTCACATCAATTTCCTATTGAGATAATGACTATGACTATAAAAACTGTTAGTATCATATGACCTAAACAAAGTTATGATTGCTAAAGAAAGACATTTCAAATTAACTCTAGCTTAGCACCAAGTGAAGTAGTAGTGAGGAGTGTCCCTTCCTAAGTAGGGACAGTAGGTTCACTATTATACTCATGAGATAGAGATTACATGCAAATGGCATAAAGAGGGTCTCAAACATGTCTCCTAGTTCTTAAACTATTTCCCCCTTAGGAATACTAGCTAGTGGATCCACCTAGATGCTATGTACATGTTTTGGTACTACCTTGGCAAGTACTCCACCTTGTTTCGGTGTATGGTTTCATAACGCTGATTTCCACATTTAGCTCATATTGTGCATGTCAGTTAACGCAAGTGTTCTCGAAAATAAAATAAATTAATAAAGTGAACTCTTACTAGGACTAATTAAGGAGTTTAACTTAGTCTTGGTAGGGGTATGAGACTCTACCTATACATTGCACTAGTCGTCCTTGAGGGAAATCCTTAGACGATGTTTTTATGTTTTTATGTTCTTATAAATCAAATGATATGCATATATTGACTTTACATGTTGATGATACTATATGATGTTTGTTTCACTTATGATTTTTTTGATAGTCTATATTGCTAAATATGATAATGAATACTCATGATACTATGTTATGTGAAGCTAGACAATACTTATGATCCTTCGGTTAGTTTACTTGGTTGAGTGGGGTTATGGAGCTTCACTTGGTGATTGCACATGTAATCTTTTCATGGGGTTATGAGAAAGGGTCTTGTATAAATTAAAATGTTATTAAGTCTTGTACGTGCTTTGCGGTTATAACATGATGATGAATTTGCTTTGGCTTAAAGTTCTAATATGTATGCACATGTTGACTTGACTTTACTTGATTATGTTTGTCTTCTGTTTAAGATTCTATAGCCCTAAAGTATATATGTTCCATGTCTTATATATGTCTTTTATTGTTTATAAGGCTTTTCAAAGTAACTTGACATGGTTTTGAACAAATATTCCCTTTAGCATGATTTATAAGTTTATGTGTGCTTATGTTTCCATACTTAGAACTGGTGGTGTACTAACCCATATTCTTTCCCTTTTCCCAAACAATGTAGGTTCGGGACGTTGATGTATTGATGCTACTTTGAAGAAGGCTTAGATATCTTTCTCCAAGTGTGGGTATGCCCTGAAGCCGAGGATGATGCCTTTTTCCTATTCTACCTATGTGACTTACTATAGTGTAGAGACATTTGATTCACTTTTACTGTTCAAGATATTATTGTAAGCCCTAAGTGCAAATTATAATTTTGTATAAGGGCTATGCCTGAATTGTTTTATTCCAACTTAGATGGTCTTATGTGAGACATTTCTATTAGGCTATGTTGTGTATATTGTTAATGTGACATAAAAGTAGAAGCCTATGTAAGCTTCTTATGCGAACAATCTAAGAAAACTCTTTATGTATATATTATGTGTAATCAAGAGTTCTATGTAAACCTCATAGTATAAATGTAGATGAAAAATTATAATTTTCCTCTTTTATTAGCGTGTGATATGTAATGACGAATGCTAAGAGGCTAGTCTTAGTCCTCTCCAAGGACGCCACCGCCGGTTATGTCTAAGGGTGACTCCCCAGATGTGACAAACTTGATATCAGAGCATGAGGTTGAATATATTTAGGATTGATGTCAAATAAAACCATGTCTATGTAGATTCTTATTCATAATTGTGAAACACATAACACTTATGAATGAGAGACTATGTGATTCTTAGGAAATTGTCATCTTCTTGAATTTCCTACGTCGTTCCTCTAGAGTCTCTCTTTATGTGTTCTCTTCACCTAAACCTTTTATTGTGGTTATAGGTATGACTACTAGAAGGGAAGCCTTAAGAAGGGCCTAAGAAGGTATTGCTATTGCGGGAGCTCATGACTACCAAGCTCCTCCACAATCCAACCAAGTACCTCCACTTGAGCAAGTTCCTATGGGTGATCAAGTTCAAGTTGTTCCTCCGATGGATGAAGAGATAAGGTTGGATTTTCTCAATTTAGCCGTATCCATAACCTCTCAAGCTAATGTTGTCACTTCTCAAGTCCCAGCTATGACGACTCAATTGAATAGGAAGGTGGACCCTGAGTTCCTCAACATGCTAGCACTATGGCCTCTTTTTTGAGAGACTTTACAAGGATGAACCCACCTATGTTCTTCGGGTCAAAAGTTGATGAAGACCCTCAAGTATCTTCATGAGGTTCAAAAGATCCTATTTTCTATGGGTGTGACTTTGAATGAGAAGGCCAAGTTGGTGACCTACAAACTCAAAGATGTGGCCCAAACTTGGTACACACAATGGAGGGATAATAGGGTGCTAAGAGGTGGTCCGGTAACTTCGGAGATCTTTATGAGGGCTTTTCTTGATAGTTTCTTTCCTAAAGAGTGGAGGAAAGCTAATGTGGAATAATTCATCAACCTTCGTCAAGGAGGTACGAGTTTACTTGATTACTCCTTGAAGTTTACTAAATTTTACAAATATGCTCTATCCTTGGTGTCTAACCCAAGGGAAAAGATGAGTCTTTTCCTTACCGGAGTGTCTGATGACTTGGTGGAAGAATGTCATTCGGATATGCTTTATGATAATAAGAATATCTCTCGTCTAATACTTTATGAATAACAAGTGCAAGATAGTAGACTAAGGAGGAGGAATATAAAGTCCAAGAGGTCTAAGTCTTATTAAGGTGGTTCTTGAAGGGGAAGGTTAGAAATTCAAGATAAGCCTAGATTCAAAAAGATGTTTTATAATCAAGTTCCTTAAAAATTTCCCAAGTCTATTGATGATAGGGTGTCTAACCCAAAGTCTTAAAAGGTAAGAGGTACTAGTGCACAAAGAATGTAGCCAACTTGTGGAAAGTGAGGCAAGAAACATATGGGTGAATGCCTAGTTTGTACGAACAATTTCTTTGGGTATGGAAAGAGTGGCCACAAGTTTAGAGATTTCCCTAATGTGAAAGGGAAATACAAGGGTAGTGGGATAGATCAAGAAAATGGTTCTTATATTGATTCTCCAAGGAAGAATCTCTTTTATGCTCTTCACTCTAGGGCTGAACAAGAGAGTTCTCCTGATGGGGTGCACAAGTAATATTTGTGAAGAGAAAGGATGGGTCCCTTAGAATGTGCATTGATTATCGCAAACTTAGTAAAGTCACCATTTGTCACGACCCGACAGCACCCCCTAGAAGTTATAGCAAACCCTTGGTTCGTGGCAAGGTGTACTTGACTCTTTTGGGGTCTTACACAAGCCCTTTAACTATCGTTCATTACATAATACATGCGTAATTTAAAACTTTTCACGAATAATTTGATAAATGGAAATATTTTATAAATACTTAAGAATATCATCGTCACAAGCCAACTTAAAGAGACGACATAATATCTAATGGACACGGACCTTTACATTAAAAGATAATACATAGTAAGTTTTTAAATAAGAAACTATGAAACGGACTATGCCCTTGAATATATGAGGACATACTTTTTCTTGAGAGAAACTTTCCCAAGCTTCACCTTCAAACCTTCAAAAGCTTCCAACCTATACTTATAGAGTATAGAAAACTATGGGGTTAGTACAAAACAATGTTCTAAGCGTGTCATATGCAAAAACATGAAAAAGGGACATTTTCATAAAATAAGCTTTCATGACAAATACGTTAAACATTCATGAATTTAGAAAAATACATAAGAAACATCATTTAACACTTAATGGAAGAATCACATAATTTTAGAATTTATAGGACACATTACGGTAACATCAAGATTATCATAGTAAACACATTATAGTGAATGGCATAGTGCAAGTCATGTGAACCCTTTTTCTTTGATGTTTTCCTAACACAAGCTATCCTAAGATTTCCTAAGGTAAGACAAGAAGGGACCGCCTATACACCCCTTTCAAGTCACACCAAAGCGATCCTTAAGACCACCAACAATAGGCTTACCTTATATGGGAATCAAATCCACACTCTTAGCTAAACATATGCCAAACATTCATTCATACGGACTTCAGGTAAGTACCTATCTCTAATAGTACTTATAGGTAACACTAAGTGCAATGTGAGATTAGCATCACATACTATTACTCACACTTAATGCTCCTAATGGCTTCCCTTGGATTGAGCACTTTATAATTACTTGAACCAAATACAATAAACTATACAAAACATTACAGTGAACTAAAGAGACTCCGAGGATGGTGAATATCCAAGGTATTGCCACTGAGGAAGTGAGCTCATTTCCGTAGAAGCTTCCACACCGAGGTTATCCTAAGACTATCCAAGGAAAAACTTGAAGGAAATGTCTAAACACCTCCTTCAATGCACACCAAGGAGATCCTTAAGACTCCCCACATAAAGCTTACTCCACTCGGGAGAACAAGTCACCAATCAAAACACAAGACATTAGAAGAACACTCAACAAACCACAAAAGACTTCCCTTTCGGAATGCCTACTTAGTGCAATGGATATGTAGAGTCCCATACCACCACCTACCATAAATAGTTCACACTTTTAGAAGATTTGGCACCAAGTCTTCCCTTTCGAAAGGTCCTACTTAGTGCAATGGATAGATAGCGTCCCATACCACCAACTACCCTAAGTAGCATGTTCTTTTAGAATACTTAGTTTATTCGATTCTTTTTGTGGGGGTTAGTTTAACTGACATAGACCATGAGAGCTAAACATGGAATCTCGATATTAACCCCTATCAGATGAGGGATCCTCACTTGCCTAAGGTACTGTTGAACTTTTTAGCTTTAACATGGCTTTCCCAGTAGCTACACCTATGAGAGAACAGAGTTAAGTGATAAGGAGATTGCTTCTAATTAACTCATTCTGTACTAATGAGGACTAGTCAATTCAAGTAGATCATTGGTATACAACATCTCAACTCACGAAGTGTAACCACGCCTTATTCATATCCTCTCGGTGCTAAGCATAAATCCCACGAATTCTCAACATTATAAACTATAGGATAAGGATAAATAGTGAAAACGGCATCTTAACTCAAGAAGGGCATTCATCCTACTAACTATCTTAGAAAGCCCTTAGGATATAGTGAGGTTGATACTAAACACTTCTTCTTAAATCACAAAGACTGTTTACCCCAAAACTCTCCTTTTGTCTCAACTTAGCTCCATTTATTCATTTAAGTGTGTGTGTACATGTAAGCACACCTTTTACATAAACATTATTTATTTCACATTTAACTTTTATACATGCTTTAGACCTACATTCATTAATTCACACACTTTAAATTCTCTGCAAGACCCAATACAAAGCCTAACTTCAATATCACTTGATTTCCACATATTAGGCCTTTAAAGACACACTCACAATACATACTAAGTAATATAAAGTTCATCAAGTAAAAACCACCACCAAGAAGGTGGACCATACCACTCAAGAGCAATTTATAATAAGAATTACACGATATATAAGCAACTCACCATTTAACCAAGCCATCCCTACCTATAATTTTTTCCTCAATATTTCATCATAATAAGTCCCTTAGGGAAGTAGCTAAAAAAAATTAATGACACACAAAAACTAATGTTCATACCCTACACAAACAAGTTCACTTCACCCATTTGTTAAGCTAAAAGTTTGAAATATGCATAAACATGAGCTTATTAGGTTTTTTGCATTAAAATCATATATTAATGCTAGAATTAACAAATTTGAATCATTAAAACAATTTTACAAGAAGAAAAATTCTTAAATCCAAAGATAGAAGAAAGTAGGGTTTTAAAACCCTTTTTGAAATCATTTAGAAAGGACTCCTTGAATGGAAGAGAGTTGAAGGATGGATACCATACCTCAATTTTAGTAAAATAACCTTTCATGACAAAATAAGTATAACATTCTTGAATTTAGGAACAAAATATCATAAGAACCATCATTTAACACTTATATAAGAGTTTTCATAATTTTAAACCACAAGAGGCCATTTACAGTAACTTCCCAACTTTGTAGTGAATTCAATCTTAACATTATAGTGAGCTATTTTTTTTTTACATTTACAGTGAATCATTTAAAGTATTTACAATGAATTTAACTTGAGAAATTACAAGCAAGCAAAAGAGAAAGTAAACTCATTTTCCGTAAGAGTTTCTCTACCTAGGGATTACCTAAGACTCATTAAGGTAGGACATGAAGGAAGTATGCATATTCCTCCTTCAATACAAACCAAAGGAATCCTCAAGACTACCCCTTTCGGCTTACTCAACTCGGGTTAAACAAGCCTCTTAATCAATGGCAAGACATTAAAACACACCCAACAAACCACCAAAGTCTTCCCTTTCGGAATGCCTACTTAGTGCAATGAGTAGATAGCATCCCATACCACCACCTACCCTAAGTAGTAAATTCTTTTAGAAGGTTTGGCACCAAGTCTTCTCTAGTGGAAGTTCCTACCTAGTGCAATGAGTCCCACAACACCTAACCTAAGCAGTACGTTCTTTTTAATGACTTAGTTCAATAAATTCTTTCGTAGGTGGTTAGCTTAACCGACATAGACCATGAGAGCTATACATGGAATCCCGATATTGACCATTATCGGATGAGGGATCCTCACTTTCCTAGAGTAAGGTCATGCTTCTTATCTTTAACATGGGTTTCCCAATAGCTACACCTATTTGGACACATAGTTAAGGGATAAGGATATTGCTACTAAGTAACTCATTCTCTACTAACGAGGAGTACTCATCTCAAGAAATACTTTGGAAATACAACATATCAACTCACAAAGTGTAATCCAACTCTCCTTCATATCCTCTCAGTGCTAGGTATAACTCTCCACGAATTTCTCAATATTATAACCTATAGGTTAAGGATAACTAGTGAACACCACATCTCAACTCACGAAGGGAATTCATCCTCCAACCTATCTTAGAAAGATCATTAGGAATAATGGAGTTGCTACTAGACACTTCATATCAACTCACAGAGAGTGTCCACCCCAAGACTCCCCTTTTTATCAACTTAGCATCATACATACATTTAAGTGTGAGTGTGTGTGTGTACATGTTAGCACACCATGAAAATAAGCATCATTTCTTTAAAATTAACTTCTATACATTCTTTAGACCTACATTCCTCAATCCACACACTCTACATGCTTCACATAGTCATATACTTCATTTAGACATAATATAGGTCAAGCCTACAATTCAAGTTTCATAAAACACAATACAAGTCCCCTTTTCAATATCTCTTAATTTTACCCATTAGACCTTCAAAACTACATTCACAATACATACGAAGTAACATCGAGTTTATTAAGTAAACACCACCATTACCACTGAAGAGCAATTTATAATAAGAACTATACAATATAAGCAACTCATTATTTTTCCAAGCCATCATCACCTATAATCATTTTCTCAATATTTCATCATAATTAGGCCATTTGGACAGTATATAAATAAACATAATAACACAAGAAAACCAAAGTTCATAACCTACTCAAACATGCTCATATAGCATATTTCGCAAGCTAAAAGTTGAAATATGCATAAACATGAGTTCATTACGGTTTTAACATAAAGATCATCAATTCACACTAGAATAAATACATTTAAACCATTAGAACACTTTTACAAGAAGACCCATGCTTAAAATCTAAGATAGAAGGAACTTGAGTTTGAAAACCCTTTTTGAAATCTTTTGGAAATGACTCCTTGAATGGAAGAGGGTTCAAGAATGGATACCATACTCAATGAGAAGGAAACCCACTAATTTTTATGAAGATACACGTAAAAACCAGCCCTTCTTTTCCTCCTTGAGTCTTTGTTTCAATGGTGACTTTGAGCGAGTTTTTCTTTAGAGAGGGAGTTTGACTATTAGTAGTTAGGAGTCTTGTCTAAGTCTAGTTCTTAAAACTAACCTAACTTAAAAACCCTAAAAGTATCAGCCTAGGGTCCTAAAATACTTGGGGTGAATTTACACAAAACACCCCAAGTTCAAGTGCCAATAGACGACCCAAGGTACTAGGCGTCGTTTGATCGACAACCCGTGCTGCTGGGCGTCGATGGCTTCAGAGACTTGTTTCATGGGGGGGGTATAGACTTCCCACTAAGTATGGGACTACACCCCCTAGTCGATAGTGTATTGATAGGCCTACGCCCAGTAAACGCCTCGTCGATGGAGCAGTGTTCCTAGCCGCATTTTCCAAGTGTTGGGCCCTTTATCTATGGCCTCTTAAAGGTCGTAGGTGGTGTCATGACCGGACGTTAAAGCACTAAACAAAGTCATATCGGTCTTAGGAACATACCACATCAATTTCAAGCAAAAGGAACACGTAAAACTTACTTAAACACAACAAGACGCAAGAACACTTTCTAAGGCATCTCTTCCGAACGTCATGGATGTTCTTGGACGTTTGACCTCCAAACTTAACCACATTTTGTACAACACCTAAGAACACTAAAATAAATAATTTTTTTTTTTAAAATAAACTCAAGAAACACTATCGAGGCTCTAGTTCACCTTAGTTCATTTTAGGGCGTTACAGACATAGACTATGAGAGCATGGAATCCCGATATTAACCCTATCGAATAAGGAATCCTCACTTTCCTAGGTCAAGGTAATACTTTTTAGATTTTACATGGATTTCCAAATTTATACACCTGTACGGTCACATAATTAAGGGATAAGGAGATTGCTACTAACTCATTTTCTACTAATGATGAGTACTCATCTGAAGAGATACATTGGAATACAACATCTCAACTGACGAAGTGTAACCGCCCCTTATTCATATCCTCTCGGTGCTAGGCATAAATCCCCATCTATTCTCAACATTATAAACTATAGGTTAAGGATAACTAGTGAACACCACATTTCAACTCACGAAGGGAATTCATCCTCTGACCTTTCTTAGAAATATGTTAGGTTGTAGTGAGGTTTCTACTATATAATTCATCTCAAATAACGAAGACTGTTCACCCCAAAACTCCCCTTCTGTATCAACTTAGATTCATACAATCATTTAAGTGTGTTTTTGTGTACATGTAAGCAGACCTTGCACATAAACATCATTTCATTCATATTTAATTTATATAAATGCTTTAGACCTACATCCATTAATTCAAAAACTTTACATGTTTCAAGAGACACAATACAAGACCTATATTCAATATAACTTCATTTCCAAATATTAGGCCTTCAAATACACACTAACAATACATACTTAGTAATATCAAGTTCATCAAGTAAACAACTCCACCAAGAAGGTGGATCGTATCATTCAAGAGCAATTTATAATAAAAATTACACAATATGAGCAACTCACTATTTAAAAAAATCCATCACCAACCATAATCATTTTCTCAATATTTCATCATAATAAGGACCTTAGGGAAGTAGCTAAACAAAAGTAACTGAACACGAAAACTAACGTTCATACCCTACACAAACAAGTCACTTCACCCATTTCTTAAGCTAAAAGTTTGAAATATGCATAAACATGAGTTCATTAGGTTGTTGACATTGAAAAAAAAATTATTACTATAATAAACACATTTTCATTATGAAAAAACTTTTACAATGAGACCCATGCTTAGAATCATAGATAGAACAAAGTAGAGTTTGAAAACCCTTTTTGAAATCTTTTAGAAAGGACTCCTTGAATGGAGATAGTTCAAGGATGGATACCATACCTCAATTGAAATATAACCCACCAATGTTTGATGAATAACACGTCCCAACCAGCCCTCCTAGCTCTTCGTGACCTCTAGCTTCCAAAGAGACATGAGAAAGAATTCTAAGGGAGAGGGGTTTTGGGTTTTAGGAAGGTTAGGTCTAAAATTCGGTCTTAGGGTTTGAAATACTTTAATATATCTAAGTAACCCAAAAAAGAACTTCCTAGGGTCATAAATACTCGGTGTGAATTTACCAAACACCCAAAGCCAAACCAGGAAATTACAGCTTTTACAGGCCCATCAACGACCCACCAATAATGGACCGTTGGTCAACCAACGCTCCATTGGTGAGGGTCCGTTGGTGGAGTCTGAATCCCTCAAACCTTGCATAAAATTAGGTACAATTTAGGACCAAGTGGACGAGCTATCGATTGGTAAACTGGTCGTCGACTGGTCCCGTTGGTGGACATTACCAGGCAGCTTTGGACTTCAATCTTGGGCCCTTATCATAGGGCCCCTTGTGGGTCCTAGGTGGGTTCGTACCCGTATGTTAAACCCATAAACTAATTCATATATGTCTTAGGAACATCCCACATAAATTTCAATTCAAAATAATACATAAAACTCACTCAAACATATCAAGAAGACACACAAGCAATTTCTAATGCACACCTTCTGAACGTCATGTACGTCCTTGAGCGTTTGACCTACAAACCTCACTCACTAGCTAATAAACACTAATTTAAATCATTTTAAAATAAATTTAACTCAACAAACACTCACAAGGCTCTAATTCATCTTAGTTCATTTTGGGGCGTTACGTTCTCCCCCACTTAGAACAACATTTGTTCTCGAATGACACTTAAAACTTCACGAACAACAAGAACTGACTTACAATCAAATAACAGATTACAATAATTATCAAAAACACTCAAAATAAAAGCATCAACTAGAAAGGAGCATCATTTCAAACTTTCAAACACTTAGCAACATAGGCAACTCTTCCCAAACTGCACAAATTTCAAAATTCAATCTTATGCTTCTTTTATGGAGGAACTACCTTATCCAACATCCAACATACTCATATAAAACATTTTAAAAAACATTGAGACTTCAATTCAAGACAAAAATTTTCTTCAAAAAGAAGAATTTCTAAAGTGAGCATTCACTGTTAAGCATGCCAAATTTTTCAAAAAATTCATTCTTTAAGCAATTCATCTAGAAGGCATGATCATATGAACTATAAAACCATATAAGATCATGTCATATCTTAATACAAAAATCATAAAGGTTTAATACTTAACAAGACCATCAACTCTGGATTAGTTGTTCTTCCTAGCTCCCATCCCATATGAAGGGTTCTTCTTTGGAGCATTAGGATTTAGCGAAGCTTGATTGAACTGTTTCCCTCTGGCTTTGATGTTGTGGAAGTACCTCATATTGTGGACCTTATTACCACATGAAAAACAACCATCCGTTCTGGCAAGACACCTACCTCCATGTTGCTTCCCATAAGTAGGGCACCTAGCCCTTTCAAAAGTATGGCCACCACCTTGTGAATGTTGATTTGGTGCCCTATCCTTGTTTCCCATGGAATAATCTTGATGATCACCTATTCTTAGGCTTTTGGTATCTAGAATTATAAGACCTAGTCCCCTTACCCTCTTTCCTTATCTCCCTAATTTTGGAATTCTCAATTTGTTATGCATAAACCATGAGTCTAGAGATATCCATGTCGTTAAGAAGCATTCTCGTATTAAACTCTTTCTCCACCAAGATAGACAATCCCATCAAAAATTTATTCATCCTATCCCTAGGGTTGGCTACCGTGGTTGTGGCATACTTAGAGAGTTGGGGTGAATTTGAGAGATTACTCTTAAACAATCATCAAGAACCTATCTAGTATATCCTCTTTGAACCTTTTCTGTTCACCCATGCTCTACTATCATGAACTTAGAGAAGTGTTTTTGTGGGATTGCTTAAAAAGGGACATGGCAAAATTTGTTAAGATGTCCAAATTCCCAACAAGCGAAAACTGGGTGGCTTACTCAGAGAAATACAAATTCCCACTTTGAAGTGGAAAATATTAATATGGACTTCGTAGTGGGTTTGCCGCGGACTAGAAGGCAAAATGACTATATGGGTGGTGGTTCATAGATTATCAAAAACCACTCATTTTATTCTCATCAAGTCCACTCACTCGGCGGAGGATTATGCAAGGATTTTCATATATGAGATTAGGTGTCCTCATGGAACTTTGTTATCCATCATATTAGATATGGGCACACAATTCACATCTAGATTTTGGAGGTCATTTCAAAAAGGGTAAGGTTCTAAAGTGTACTTAAGCACCACTTTTCATCCCCAAAAAAATGGTCAAGCGGAGCATACTGTTTACAACCTTGAAGATTGCTTATGGCTTGTGTCATCGAGTTCAAGAGATGTTGGGATTAACATTTGTCTTTGGTTGAGTTCTCTTATAAGAATAGTTACCACTCTACTATATCAATGACTCCTTATTTAGGATTAATATGGTAGCAGATGTAGATCTCCGCTTGCGTGGTTTGAAGTTGGCGAGTCTTCACTCTTTAGTCCCAAATTAGTATATGAAACTTCGAAGAATGTTCGTGTTATAAGGGATAGGTTGAAGGAGGACTATAGTTGGCAAAAGTCTTATGCCGACAATAGGAAAAGAAAACTTGAATTTGAAGAAGGTAATAAGGTGTATTTAAAAATTTCACCCATGAAAGGGGTGATGAGATTTTGCAACAAAGGGAACTTGACACCTCATTATGTGGGTCCCTATGAAATTTGTCAAAGGGTTACAAAAGGTTGCATACGAGTTGAGATTACCTAGCGATCTGTCATCGATTGATCCGGTGTTCCATGTCTCCATGCTCAAAAAGTGCTAAATTAATTTTTTATGGAAAAATGCTCTTTTGCTTGATTTTCACTTATTTGTGTATATGGTGTGTTTTTGCCTTCATGAAGTGATATTGATCATGTTGATATGTTTTTAAAAGGATTTTGGCAAAAGTGACTCTCTAATTTGATCTTATGTAGTTATTGAGATTGTAGTTCCTCATGTTGTGATTTTGAGCTCTTATGTGTAGAAATTGATGTTTTTAGTTGCAACGTGTAAATTTTATGATTATGTGTTGAACGGAGTTGTGAAGCACCCTTTGAGTTGTAACTCGTGTTGATAATGTATGTTGTTGGTTGGGCTGTTTGTGTTGAGTGTCTAAACTCCAAAAATTGGTGGATATGTGTCAAACTAGTTTTAAATCATGTTTAGGGTTAAAACATCCAGGTACAATTCCCTAAAGACTAACCTAGGGGTCTTTGGGGAGGACCCTTGCATTTGACCTTAACCTGCCAAATGAGGCAGTGTAGGCAGCCACACCTACGCCTGCCAAAAGACTGAGCGTCGCCTGGATGATGGGGCGACGCTGCCTCCATCGACCAACACTTAGGTTTTTTCCAAAAATGGCCATGATGCATAGTCTCTTACACAAATGATAGTTGTGCAGGATGGTGGGGGTGGGGCAAGGCCATCGACTGACCTATAAACCGTAGGTTGAGGTCTCGTAGTTCAGGCCTACAACTTTTCTTTCTATTCTTAGGTGACTTCCTTTAATTAGTTGATTAGCTAGGGATTTAATTAGGGGTTAAGGAGTGGTTAATTAAGTTACTTAAGAGACTATATAAACTACACTAAGCCTAAACCCAAATTCACACCCCACAATTCCCAAACTCAAATTACTTTTCCTTCTATCGACTCTCTCACTTTCTCTCTCCGAAAGAAAACTCTGTTGAAGACAAATGTCTAAGGGATATATGAAAGCAAGAAGTCAAATTTCTCATCAATCTTCAAGGAATATCAAAAAATAGGAAATTTTCACCTTTGCGGTTCCTTTCCCCAAATGGGTGTTTTAAAAATTGGTTTCCAAAAGATGACTTCATATGGGTTTCTTTCTAATCAAGGATTGATCATTTCAATTATTTTGTTCTTGATTTATGCTTGTTATTATGGTTATATTATGTAATATTATTGGTTAATTGTGTTAGTCCATGATGATTATACCTTGTAGAGGCAGGGATGATGAATTTGACCCAATTACCTAACCCTTGGTTACGAACTAGTGTTGAACTGATAAGTGTTGATGCAATTGACTTATTTCATGTGTTAATTAATATTTTATGATGTTATTGCACCTATTATTGGATGAAATTGTTTTGTTTATGGTAAGACCACTGATGAGGTCTTTTGAAGGAGAATTTATAAGACTTTGTGATCTTGAACCTTTACTTCAATTGTGATGTCTTGTACTTGGTGATGAAGTTCAATTGAAGTATATCTTGTGATTGGATTAAGTAGGTGTTGGTATGATGATGTAATTGAAATATCTTGATTATGTGGATTGTGAGATTATGATTAAGATGTAATGATATAAGTTTGGTTATTAAGTACTTATGTGCCTTAATATGTTATGATAATGTTAATGTGTTAATATCACATATGAGGTTGTATTGAAAGGATGTTCTCGTGAAATTCCTATTGAGATAATTACTATGAGTATGACTATCAAATGACCTAGTCTCATATGACCTAAACTAAGTAATGATTTCTAAATAAAGACTTTTCAAAAAGGACTCCTGCTTAACACCGAGTGAACTAGTAGTGAGGAGTGTCCCCTCCCAAGTAGGGAAGGTAGGTTCACTATTATACTCATGAGATAGATATTAAAATGCCAATGACATAAATAGGGTCTCAAACATGTCTCCTAGTTCTTGAACTATTGTGCCCCTATAAGAATACTAGCTAGTATCCACCTAGATGCTATGTTCATGTTTTCGTACTACCTTGGTAAGTAGTCCACCTTCTTTCGGTGTATGGTTTCATGACACCAGATTCCACATTTAGATCATGTGTTCTATATTGGCTAAGTCAAGTGTTCTTGAATTTAAAATGAAGTAAAAAAGTGAACTCTAACTAGGAGGACTTAAGGGGTTTGAATTAGTCTAGGTGGGGGTATAGGACTCTACCTATACATTGCACTAGTTGGCCTTGAGGGAAATCCTAGGAGGATGTTTTTGATTTGTTATGTTCTTATAAAGTAAATAATATGCGTATGTTGACTTTACATGTTGTTGATACTATATGATGTTGGTTTCACTTATGAACATGTTGATGGTCTATAATGCTAAATATGATGATGAATACTCATGATCCTATGTTATGTGAAGATAGACAATATTTATGATCCTTTTGTTCGTTTACTTGATTGAGTGGGGTTATAAGGCTTCAATTAGTCATTACACATGTAGGATTTGTAAGGGGTTATGAGTAAGGGTCTTGTATATATTGCAATGTTATTAATTCGTGTACATGCTTTGTTGATATAACATGATGATGGAGTTGATTTTGGCTATGGGTTCTAATATGCTATGCACACGTTGACTTGACTTTACTTGATGCTGTTGGTTTCGTATTTAGTATGCTATTTGCCTAAGGTATATATGTTCCTTGTCTTATATGTGTTATTGAATGTCCATAAGTCTTTTCAAAGTAACTTGGCATGGTTTTGAAAAGATGTCCCCTATAGCTGGATTTCTATGTTTATATGTGCATAAGTTTCCATACTTAGTATAAGTGGTGTACTAAACCATATTCTTTCCCTTTTTCCCACACAATGTGGGTTAGGGCCATTTAAGTATGCGTCTACTTTAATTAAGTTTTCTATATCTTTCTCCAACCATGTGTATGTCCTCAAGATCCGAGGATGATGCTTTTTTCCTTTTATATTTATGTGACTTTATATAGTCTATAGACATTTGTTTAAATCTGATTTTCAAGACATTGTTGTAAGATCTAAGTGGAAATTATATATTTGTATAAGGCTATGTCTAAAATGTTCTATTCCGACTTAGACGGTTTTATATCAGATATTTTAATTAGACTATATTGTGTATATAGGATATGTGACATAACAGTAGAAGCCTATGTAAGCTTCTTATGCAGGAGTCTATGTAAACTCCCTATGTATATATTATGTATAAGTGAGAGATCTATATAAACCTCATCCTATAGATGTAGATGAAAAGTTTTAATCTTCTGCACTTTTTAACCTATGATATGTAATGAAAAATGCTATGAGTCTAGTTTTATTCCTCTCCGGGGAAGACGAATCCGGTTACGTCTAGGTGGTGCTCCACGGATGTGACAATTTCACTTAATGGTCTTGTAAAGACATTGAGATTCTACAACCTAGCACCTTCAAAGACTACTTGTGCCATGTCAAGATAGCATCCCATTCGACTATCTAAATATTGTAGAACTTATCCAATACAAGAATGTATCCTACATGATGAGAATAGGCAATAATCGACATAGACAATACTAGCTAGGCATGGAATCCGGAGTCTACCCTACTCCTATAATACCTCAAAAATGACTTAGGTTAAGCTAGATCCTAACATGTTTGTCATGAGGATCTAAGGTACTAAATTGGTCTATAATCTGGTTTTGAGTCAATGTCTACATTTTTAGTTTATTTGGAAATGAATCGTCAAGGGATGACCAAGACATTCAGCAACTAAGTCACCTATATTCCTCATGTGTGGTTATGTGCATATATATGATTTTCATGATTTAATGAGGTCATTATATGAGTAATTATAGTGTTCATAGGCAGTGTGTCAAGTTTTACGAAGTTTGGAGGTCAAACATCCAAGAACGTCCATGACATTTGAATGTTTTTCGAGTTTGGAGCTGAAAGGTCCATGACGTTTTAATGTTTCTCGAGTTTTATGTGTTTTTTTTAATGAAATTGATGTGGGAGGGACTAAAATCGTACAAAAACATATTCAGGTGTTAAATGTCCGGCTGAAAGTACCTTAGGACCAAACCTGGGTCCTTGAGGAAGGACCCTTCTCAAAAGCCAAGACAACCAAAAAATAATCCCAAACGATAGAAGCAGTAGACGGATCGTTGCCAGTCGTTGCCCCGTCGATGAAATTCGTGGGTCAAGACTTGGGCGTGGGAGAAGGCCATGCCAAGGACCAACCTCAATACCAAAAGACGAACCAACACCACGGTTCGTTGGTTGGGAAACGGTCACGTCAGTTGGCAACCGTCTATGAGGACTAATTCCTGTGCAACTTACTATTAATTCTATGGGTGCATTGGTAAGTTCACCCCATGTCCAAATAAGATAAAGGGAGGTTATTTAGGGGTACTTTAGGTAGTTTTAGTGGGTTTATAAGTCCTAAATGCCTAGAAGAGATTCTTCAAAATCAAAAACAAAAAAATGCTAGAAATTCTATAGAACTACATTTAAACGAAAACTCAAGGAAGAGCTTTGATGGGAGAATTGAGTGGTGATTCTTAATCAAATTGGTAACATTGAGGTATGGTTTTTTATTCTTGAAACTCTATTAATCAAAGAGCCCAACATTCAAAGAGTTTCTAAAGCTTTGAACGATGAACTTTTCTAATTTTATGTTCTATCCATGGGTTGTTGCATTACAAGTTTTAAAGAATTATATATTTGTTGAATTGTTGTTTATTAGATTATTTTATCTCAATTAACCTTTGAACCCATGTAATTGATGAACACTAGTTTTTTACTACTTTATGGGTTAAGTAATATTGTCTTAATGCTTATGAATTGTAGTGTAGTTTTCCATGGGCTATTGAATGATGTAAGAATTGTATTAAATTGGTGTATAGGTTGTATTATATTGATATATTGATATTGAATTGACTTAGATTCATTGAGTATGATAGTTTTTGTATCGAATTGATGTTCATGGTCATTGTAAAGTGCCCTATATTATTGAATTGGATGATTTATCTTTGGATTGAAGTGGAGAGAATCAATTGGTGGTACGCTGCAAAAATTATACTTATTTTAAGTAATGTAGATCTTTTATAATGTTATGATTGGTATTTTCCACTTATGGTGGCGATGCTATGTGAATGATCTGGCCTTGTTGGCGTTTCTTTATGAATTATGATGATCATGGCCTTGTCGGCACTACTTGAAGTACTATGATGATTTGTGTAGTTGATTTATGTGAAGCATGCCCATATTCATCTTCATGTGATTTATGTGAAAGTATATGTTTTCTTCTATTGATATGAGGAGATCATGTTAGATAATGACTATGTATTTGTGTGTGTAGTTTTATAGTTGATGCATGATTTTTCCTACTTGATTATATTAGTGTATAATTGTTATATTGATGATGTTATAGTAATGTATTTGATTAAAAAAATATGATAAGGTTCCTTCCTAAGTGCTTCAAAGAATGTTATTCTATATGTAATAAAGTACAATATATTGTGTCTGATTTTGGTAGACTTGTGTCACTTACTTGATACATGTATGAATGATATGTGAATATGTGATGTCTTGACTAGGTAAGCTTAGTGAAGCCTTATCATGTATGAATTAATGATACGTTAGAACTTAAATAATGTTAAAAGGGTCATGTACTTGGAACCTTAAACCTAGTGGTAAGGTTATGAACTTTGATGTCGAGAGCCGTAATGGTATCCTTCATGTAATTAATGATGGACTTAGGGTTAATTGGCTGGAACGACATCATATCATCGTTTGGAAAGTCATGATGAGATATCTTTGTCGCCATTGTAAGGTAGCCCTAGTCAACCTCTTTGGTAGAGTGAATGTGATTGGGTTATGAACTAGATATGGAACCTCATCATGTGATCCTTTAATGTGGATTACTTTATGATAACAATGGGTAGCACTGAGTGAGCATGTTATAGGAAGTAGCTCTACTTGACAATGAGACTAGAGTACAATATATCTCTACTTGACAATGAGACTAGAGTATAATAAAGACTTTTACATTCCTTAACCATGTGCCTAGATGGGATATGTCCTAGTTCTACCCTTGGCAAGTAGCACACCCTAAACGGAGTAGGTTAGAACTCCGGATTCCATATTTAGCTATCATTGTCTATGTCAGTTATTGCCGTTTCACATCATATGCGATACCTTCTAGCATTATAGAAGTTCTATGAGATTTAGGTGGTGGTATGGGACGCTATCTAGAGATTGCAGTATAGGGTTTGAAAATGTTAGTGAGAGTCCCTAGATCTTCACCAAGACCATTACTTTAATGTATTTATGTAATGAATATCTCTTAAATGAACTAATGAATGTAATGACTTAAGTGTAGAAATCATGTTAAATGAGTAAATACTTATCTAGATTAGTTAAGGTTGTGTAGTTAAGGTGTCAAGGGGGCATAGGGATGGTCACTTCGTATCTTACTTAGATAAGTATTAAGAACGACTCTAATTAGGAAAGATGGTTGTTTATGTAGAAATGATAAAAACATATGTATTCATAAAGATTACTTAGGTAATCATGAAGAGGTCAGTAATAGACGTTATCTTCTTGACTTACTTCAGTATGTGTTTCGATACCTTTGGAAGGGAGAATATCATAATATATGTATGTTATTTTATTAAGTGAGAATGATTTTATCATAGGCAACCTCAAGGATATCTTAAGTGTGTCTATAAGGTATTGTATGGACGGTCACTTAACAACTCACTCAAGTGAACCTTAGAATCACCTTCGGTAGGAGGATCTCATGTTCATGTGGTCGGGGTGTTGTAAGTGTATCTCATTATAGTTGGTCTTAAGGATCATTTAGGTTTGAATAGGGATGGTATATGGGTGGTATATCTTTGTCTTACTTAAATGAGTCTTATTATATCTTTTAATGAGAAGATCACATGCTAGAAAGTATCCCTTGTGAAGTTGAGAAACTTCACTATAATAATGAAGTTAGTTCACTGTAACTTGGCATGAGTTTACTGTAATGTTACTAAAATTGTCCTAAATTGCTTAAGTGAATCATTATGTGTTTCTAAGGTGTTAAATGTTTTTCTTATTCTTATGATATGATATTTAAGTAAGAAGTTGCAAATTTCCAATAAATGTCCGTTTGCATGATTTTATGCAATATGCCATACTTAGTACATATGGTTATACTAATTGAATTCTTTTATCTAGATCTAAAGTGATTCGTAGGTGAAGGTTCTTTTGGATAGTTAAGATTGTATTAGAAGATCATTCAAGTTGAAGTATGTCCTCAATTAACTCGAGGGCATAGATGTATTTTCTTTCCGTTATCGAAGTATTGTAATAGACTCAATAGTACTATATTTCTAATGTGATGGGTCGTGTCCCAAGTACTCTTTTGTCTAATATTTGATGATATGAGACTTAATATTTCCTATGATTTTTATAAGAAAGATATTTTAATGACTTATGGAATGTTTGTGAAAAGTTTTAATTCCGCACTACTTTTCATATGTTTATATGCGATGAATGCTACGAAGGTGCTTGTACAAGACCTCTGAGAGGTCAAGTATGCCGGTCCCAATCTGAGAATGTCCCTAACATCTAGGGTGTGGTCTTGAGTCGTAATAAGCTTGGTATGAAAGCATAGGTTATGAAAGTGGTCTTAGGAATCCGAAAGTTTCATCAAGTCATGTCTAGTTTAGTCTTGACCATCCATGTGAGTCGCGCAAGATCTATGGGAAAGAGGCTATAGGACTATAGAGTTTCCCTTCTTTTCTACTCCTATGTTGTGCCGTAGAGTAAAAGTTATGAGCACTATTTTTTATGGTTTTCCTTGTGTTATAGGATATTAACACGAGGAGGTCACGGACTAGGAGACTTGAGGAGAATGATGTAAATGAGGATATTTATCCTCAAGTTGAGGAAGTTGCTTAAGGTTATCAAGTCCCTATTGTGGGTGGAGGTAAAGATGTTCAAGTAGTTCCGTGGTAAATGACTAATGGGGAGATTAGAGAGGCATTAATCACTTTAGCCCAAGATTTGACTAGCCATGTGAATGAGGGTTTGGCATCTGAGTGAATGTTCTGAAGAGCACTATGACATCAAGATTGAGAGATTTTATGAGGATAAATCCTCTTATAATTCTTGGCTCAAAGGTGGGAGAGGATCACCAAAAGTTCCTAGACTGTGTGTACAAGGTGTTGAGTATCATGGGGGTGACTTCTAGAGAGAAGACGGAGTTGGCTTTATATCAATTGAAAGAGGTTGTTC
Source organism: Solanum corneliomulleri (assembly GCA_027704805.1). Taxonomy (NCBI): domain Eukaryota; kingdom Viridiplantae; phylum Streptophyta; class Magnoliopsida; order Solanales; family Solanaceae; genus Solanum; species Solanum corneliomulleri. The sequence continues at coordinate 65,423 of JAKWIY010002755.1, forward strand.
ACGTGTAGTACACTCAATGGCAAGACAATAGGCCGGTTGAGTCGGGTCCTATTGAGTGGGAAGAATTTAAGAAAGCTTTTATTGGAAAGTACTTTCCCCATGAGAGGAGGAAAGGGAAGGTAGAGAAGTTTATCAATCTCAAGCAAGGAAATATGAGTGTTAAGGAATACTCTTGGAAGTTTTCTATGTTGTCAAGATATGCTCCATCCCTTGTGTCTAACCCTAAGGATGAGATGAGTAGAATTGTGATCGGTGTCGCCGATCTAGTGAAAGAAGAATGCTATAATACCATGATACATGACGATATGACCTAAGCTAGACTCATTGTGTATGCCCAATCAATTGAGGAGTATGAACATGAAAATATTGCAAGAAACATGAGTGGTTCAATTGATCAAGGTCAACCTAGGTTCAAAAAGAGCGCTCAAACTCAAGATGGACCTAGTGCTCTAAGGTGAAAGTTGGGAAAGGAGGTGGTTCTCAAAATGGAAAACCTACATGTGTCACTTGTGGAAAGAGGCACTATGGGGAACGCCTATTGGGTACTAGGAGTTTCTTTAGGACTGGCATAACGTAAAGTGAGGGATTGTCTTTCAGGATATGGTAAGAAATTTTCTCCTAATGTACCAAAGCATGAATTACCAAAGAAGAGACGTTTCTATGCACTCCGAACTAGAGGGGCAAAGCCGGATGAGGTTGAGGATGATGATGATGGTAAGTCCTTGTGTTTCTTTAGAGTATGAGTTCCTTCTAAGTGGGGGAGCATGGTGAATAAAGGAGTTTTGATTGATTGTTTCATCTCTTCTATTCAACTCAAGCTTGAGAGTAGAAAGTCATTGAAGTATGTTGCATGTGCATTGTGTTTTGGGACCTTGTTGAAATCGAATTTCATTGATTCCTTGCATTGGGCATTTCATGAAATTATGATTATGTTGTAAGATGTGTTTATGTGATTTTATCTTGCATATTAGCATGTATACATCATGAATTGCCTAAAAGTTGCATTTTCTTTGAAAAAATGTGGAATTCACTGTAATGAACTACCTGCTCACTGTGAGATTTTTCAAAATTTGACTAATTCATTCGTTGGGAGAAAACAGTTTTAAGGTGGTAAGGAATTATGTATATGATCATGATATTATATATAAAATGAGTTTTTGCTATTTAGAAGGAAGGATGTGAGTTTCATGGCATAATGAGTTATAGAATTTCTTCGAGTTTCTTCTTTTGTTGTGAGTCTCGTGATTTTGTGAAATTTATTTTCTCTTAGATGTTTGTATTGTATAATGTGATATATGGTACGGTTTGATATTTTTACGTTGAATCTCTATTCTTGGAAGTATTCGGAGGATGGTAAATGTCATTCGAGGATGAATATTGTCCAAGTGGGGGAGAATGTAATACCTCATAAATGAAATTAGTGAAGATAGAGCCTAATATTTTTTTCATGAGGGTATAAGGTCCTAAATTGATCGATAATGTGGTATTGACGAAGTTTCTAGAGTTTTAGGTGATTTGGAAGTGAAAAGTCAAGGGAAAACCAAGACGTTCGACGACTAAATCACCTATGTGACTATATGTTTGTTTCATGAGTTAATGAGGTCCTTATATAAGTTATTATAGTGTTCATATGCAGTGTGTCGAGTTTCATAATGTTTGGAGGTCGAACATCAAAAAATGTCCATGATGTTTGAAAGATTTGCCATGAAACAACCTTGTGTATCTTGGAATAGTTCTCGAGTTTTATGTGTTTGTTTTCAATGAAATTGACATGGGAGGTCCTAAACTCGTATATGAACATATTCGGGGTCGTTTGGGTGAAATTCTCCAAGGACTAGATCCTTCAGGAAGGACCCTTCTTAAGAGCCAAGTATGCCCAAAATATTTCCAAACGACGAAGGCAGTCGACGGCTTGTTGGCCAGTCAACACCCCATCAATGGGAGTCGTGGGACCGAACATGGGTGTGTGAGCATTCCAATCCAAGGAACAACCTTAGTCCCAAACGATGGACTAACGGGCAGTCTGTTGGTTGGGAAACCGTCCGTTGTTTGCCAACCGTCTGTTAGGACTAGTTAATCGCAACTTACTGTTAATTCTAGAGGCGAAGTGGTTAATTCAACACACATACAAATAAAAGAAAGGGCGGTTAGTTAGGGGTATTTTAGCCATTTTATGTTTTTTATGAGTCCTAAATGTCTAGAAGAATTGATTCATCAAAATCAAAAACCAAAATATTCTAAAAATTCTCTAGAACTCCATTGAAGCCAATACTCAAGGAAGTTCTTGGATTGGAGAATTGAGTGATGATTATTAATAAAATTGGTGGATTAACATCATTGAATTATGGTTTTTTTATCCTTGAAACTATCTTCATCAAGGATCCCAACATTTAAAGAATTTTCTGAAGTTTTCAAAGATGAATTTTGTCCAATTTTATGATCTAACCATGGGTTCTTGCATTCAAAGTTGTAAAAAGCATTGTATATTGATTAAGTTGTTGATTATTAGATTATTTTAATTGAAATAACCTATGAACCCATGTAATTGATTAACCCTAGTTTTTGACTACTTTGTAGGTTAAGTAATATTGTCTTAATGTTTATTAATTCTAGTGTAGTTCTATAGGAGCTATTGTATAATATAAGAATTGTATCCAATTGATTTATATGTTGTTTTAGATTGATAGATATATATTAATTTGACCTAGATTAATTGAGTATGATAGTTTCTGTATCGAATTGATGTTTATGGCCATGGGTAAGGGCCTTATGGTATTGAATTGGATGATTTACCTTTCGATTGAATAGGAGAGAATGGATTGGTGGTACGTTGACCTAATTCTCCTTATTTTAAGTCATATAGATCTTGTATTATGTTATGATTGGTATGGTCCACTTATGGTGGCGGTGCTATGTGAATGATCTGGCCTTATCGATGTTACTTTATGTATTATGATAATCATGGCCTTGTCGGCACTACTTGAACTTCTATGATGATTCGTGTAGTTTATTTTTGTTAAGTATACCTATATTCATCTCCATGTGATTTATGTGAAATTATTTGTTTTCTTCAATTGATATTAGGAGATCATGTTAGACTTTAACTATGTGTTTGTGTGTGTAGTCTTAGAGTTGATGCATTATTGTTCCTTCTTGACTATATGAGTTTATATTGGTTATATTGATGATGTTATAATTATGTATATGATGATATAAATATGAAAAGGTTCATTCCTAAGTGCTTCAAAGAATGATATGCTATATGTAATCAAGTAAAGTATATTGTGTCTTGTTTTGGTAGACATGTGAACCTTACTTGATACATGTATGAATGATATGTGAATTTGAGATATCTTGTCTAGGTAAGCTTAGTGCACCCTTTTCATGTATGAATGAATGATATGTGAGACATTAAATTACGTTAAAAAGGTCATGTACGTGAAATCTTAAACCTACTGGTAAGGTTTAGAACCTTGAAGTCAAAATTTGTAATCGTATCCTTCATTTAATGAATGATGAACTTACGGTTGATTGGCTGGAACTAAATCATATCATTTTTAGAAATCTCATGATGATATATATATTTCGCCATTGTAAGGTTGCCCTAGTGAACCTCTTTGTTAGAGTGAATGTGATTGGGTTATGAAATAGTTATGGAACCTCATCATGTGATCCTTTGATGTGAATTAATCTATGAGAACAAAGGCTAGCCCCGAGTGAGTGTATTATGGGATGTAGCTCTACTTAAGAAGGAGACTAGAGTATAATGTATCTCTGCTCGATAATGAGACTATAGTAAATAAAAGCCCTTCATATTGCTTAACGATGTGCCCACATGGGAATGTCCCAATTCTACCCTTGGAAAGTAGAACACCCTCATCGGAGTAGGTTAGAACTATGAATTTCATTTTTAGCTATCACACTGTATGTCAGTTATTGCCTATTATCATGAATACCTACTAGCACAAGAGAAGTTCTACAAGGTTTAGGTAGTGGTATGGGACACTATCTAGACATTGCACAATGGGCTTTAAAAATGTTAGTGAGAGTCCCTAGGTCGTCCCCAAGACCATTACTTGAATGTCTTTATGTAATGAATGTCTCTTAAATGAACTAATGAATGTAATTACATATGTTAAGAAGTAATGTTAAATGAATAAGTACTTATCTAGAGTAATTAAAAGTGTTGCCCATTTAAGGTCTGAAGGGAGCATACGAATGGTCACTTTGTATCTTTCCTAGATAAGTCTTAAGAATGACTCTAGTTAGGAAAAATGGTTGTTTATATCGACATGATCCAAACATATGTAGTCTTAATGATTACTTAGGTAATCTTGAAGAGGTCAATCATGGACGTTTTCTTGTTGATTTACTTGAGTAACTCTTTTGATAACCTTTGGAAGGAAGAATGTCATATTATATGTATGTTGTTGTATTAAGTGAGAATAATCTTCTATTAGGTAATCTAAATGATATCTTAAGTGTGTGTGTAAGGGATTCTATGGGCGGATGCTTCACAACTCATTTAAATGAACCTTAGAATCACCTTTTGTAGGATAATCTCACGTTCATGTGGTTGGAGTGTTGTAAGTGTGTGTATCTCATTATAGGTGGTCTTAAGGATTATTTAGGTGTTCCTAGACAGGGTGTATGGTCGGTCTCTCTTTGTCTTACTTTAGTGAGCCTCAGGAAAACTTGTAGTTAGAGGATTGCATGCTAGAAAGTATCCCTTGTGAAGTTGAGAAACATCATTGTAACAGTGAAGTTAGTTCACTGTAACTTGGCATCAGTTTAGTGTAATGCTGCTAAAAATGTCTTAAATTTCTTAAGCGAATCATTATGTGTTTATAAAGTGTTAAATGTTTTTCTTATGCTTATGATATTATATTTAAGTAAAAAAGATTCATATTTCCAATAAATGTTTGTTTTCATGATTTTTATGTATTATGCCATACTTAGTACATGAGGTTGTACTAATTCACCACTTTTATATATCTCTTAAGTGATTTATAGTTGAAGGGGCTGTTGGAGAGGTAAGATTTGATAAGAATATCGTTCAAGAAAGTTGAAGTATATCCTCAATAGACTAGATGGCATAGATGTCTTTTATTTCCGTTATCAAAGTATTGTAATAAAGTTAGTAGTACTTTATTTCTATTGTGTATGGACCGTGTCCCAAGTACTCTTGTGTCTAATATTTGATGATATAAGATGTAGTATTTCTTATTAGTTTTATATGAACGATATTTTAAAGACTTATAGAATGTTTGTTAAAAGCTTTAATTCCGTAATACTTTTCATATGTTTATGTGGGATGAATGATACGGAAGGGCTTGTACAAGACCTCCAAGAGGTCAAGTAATCCGGTCCAAATTCGAGATTTTTCTAACTTATAGGGAGTGGTCTCGGGTCGTTAGAACTCCGATGGAGTGTGTTGTACTTGCCAAGTGTAGAACTAGGACACATCCCATGTAGGCACATGGTTAAGGAATATCAAGGACTTCTTTGGACTCTAGAATCTTTTTCAAGTAGAGCTACTACCAATAGCATACTACTCGGTGCTAGCCTTTGTTCTCATTGAGTAAGTTAAATCACACAAGGGCATATGAATAGGTACTATATCTTAGTCATTACCTAACCGTAATGCACCTACGAACGATGGGTCCACTAGGGCTGCAACACAATGGTTAATAAGGATAGATCAAGGACATTCGTAGCTATGGTTTCATACCGTACTGACCAATGTATCCCTAAGTCTACCATTCACACAAGAACGATATTGTTGCTGCTTTCAAATTCAAGGATATATCAATCTTCTTTCTATATGAAAGGTTACACATATTATCCATGCTTACAAGGGCACCATCATAGGTCTACCGATTCCTAGACTTCCATTCAACATTCTTCCATACACAGATAACATAAATTTGATTAAGCCTATTAAGTCAAGATGTTAATATTAACATATTTAGCATGTATCAAGTAGAGGGAGATAGTCTACCCATCAAGACACACATATGGTCATCATATTACATATTCAACAATACTCAAGTATCATGTAGGAACAACAAAGTCTACCCAGCAATATACACTGGTAATACAACTAATGACATCACCTTGTCTAGCATGATCACATAGAACCAATTAGGAGCACTCATGATTTCACTTTATACACATATACATATACATAATAATACTTCACAATGATAAACTTCACGAACCATAACATGATACTATCACAATTCATAAATTAATGCCAACAAGGTCGTGTTCTTTATAATTATAACACATAAGCACTGCAACCATAAGTGGACCATACCAATAAACACAATCAATACATATACTACACAATATACAATAGCTTAGGTCAACATACCACAAATTCATCAAGAAAAACTCCAATCCATGTCCATTCCAACCAATTCAATTCACAAAGGCTCTTACCAAAAGCCATACACACCAATGAAATCCAATAATCAAACCATAGAATGGATCAACATAATTCAATAAAATGATTACCAAATTGAGGCAGCCTATAAAAAATTCTCACATTATCTTTACATAATTCAATAGCCCAATGTAATCTACACACGAATTCAATACTTTTTGGCGTTGATCATGTTACACCTTCAAAATGAGCGAGGTTAAGTTAGAGCCTAAAACGTTTGTCATGAGATTTTAATGTATTAAATGGTTAATATTGGTCTTTATAGGTAGTACGAAGGTTTGGAACTATTTGGAGGTGAAACGTTGAAGAACGTGCAAGACGTTTGGAAACAAGTCGAAGTTGAACAAGTGTATCGTACGATTTTGTAATGGATATTTAGGGTATGGTTTGAGGGTGAAATTGAGTATTGATGGTTCCAATACATATTCTTACATTTAAAGGGTCGAAACATCTGAGAACAACTCCTTGAGGACCAGCCTAAGGGTCCCCAAGGAGGACCAAAACATGGTCCAAGCAAGCTACCACGCTAGCCAAGAATTGGCAGTGGTTGCACGTCATGCACCCTGCACTCAGAAAGGAATACATTTCCCTGCGACGCGGGACACCACCTTCCAATTATTGTTTCATTTTTTTAAGTAAAATTTAAGTTGGTTAAAATGTCCAATAAGTGCAGGGGTCTTTTGGGTAATTTGGGGATGACTTATTGACAATTATTGAGTCTTTTAAGCCTCTAAATTCACCAATCAAAAATAAACCATCAACTCAAAACAAAACCTCTCCATTCCCTTTCTCCAAAACCTCCATTGATGAAGATTTGAATCTCCAAGGAAGAAGACTAATTTTCCATGTTTTCTCCATTAATTTTGTGGCCTAATGTTCTATATTGATGTATGGTGCTTAGTAAGACCCCGAAAATGACTTAGGAGAAATATATCCTAACATATTGGACTTGATGTTCTAAGGTCATAAATAGGTCTATTATGTGTTAGTGAGATAGTTTCTATGATTTTAGGTGCATTGGAAGTCAAACGTCAAGAGACGACCAAGACGTTCGACGAGTAAGTCACATATGTGCCTCATATGTGGTTATATGTGTTTATATGTGATGCATGAGGTTTTCATGTCTTTAAATGTGTTATTATAATTTTTACAGGAAGTGTGTAAAGTTTCGTGAAGTTTGGATGTCAAATGTCCAAGAACGTCCATTACGTTCGAAAGATGTGCCTCCCAACAACCTTGTGTGTCTAAGTATGTTTGACGTGTTACTTTTTGATGATATTCATGTGAGAGGTGATAAAATTGTATAAAATCATGTTTGTTTTGGAAACGTCCGGGTAAAAAATACACAAGGACCATCAAAGAGTACTCGAGGAAGGACCCAAAGATGGTGCCAAGGCTGCCCAAGGCAGCCCAAACCACGGAGGCAATAGACGCCCAGTAGGTTTGTCGACGCCCCATTGATAGGGTTATTTATCCGGTTGTAAATTATCCATGGGAGAGGAGAGTACAATGACCACACTCAGTCCCTAACCATGGACCAACAGGATGGTCCGTTGGTCAAGAGACGGGCCGTCGTTTAGCAATCGTTTGTGGACTGTCTCCCTGCGTGCATCTCACTGTAAGTTGAGGAGTGAACTTGTAATTTACCGCCACTTGCAAATAGAAGTTTTGGAGGTTCCTTAAGGGTCTTTTAGGTATTTTAAATGTTTATCTGACTCTTTAACACATTGATACTTCATTCTTCTAAATTAGAACCCCAAAAATCCCGAAGAAATTCCCTAGGACTCCATTGAAGTCCAAAGTCAAAGAAGAGATTTATGTGACGATTTGAGTGGAGATAATACATCAAAGTAAAGAATAAGATTCATCAAGGTATTTATTTTTATCCTTGAAACTCTCTTCATAAAGGAGCCCAACTCTCAAGAAGTTTTCTTATGTTTTTAAAGTTGAATTGTCCAATTTCATGATTATGCCATGGGTTCTTGCATCAATTCTTTCCAAACATTTATTATGGATTAAATTGTTTTTTATTGATGATTTTAACCAAATTTACCTATGAACCCTTGTTTTTGACTAAGTTATGGGTTACTTTATATTGACGTAATGGTAGTGAATTATGGTGTAAATTTCTATGGGCTATCTAATGATGTAATAATAGTATTCAATTGATATCTAGGTTTTATTAGATTGATGAATTTACATTTAATTGACATAGTTAATTTTTTATTATAGTTTTTTATGTTGAGTTGATGTTCATGGACGTTGGTAAGGGCCTTATTGTATTGAATTGGATTATTTAGCATTGAATTGAGGTGTTGGGGATGGAGTGGTGGTAAGCTGCCCTAGTTAATTTATTTTTATGTCGTTTGTACTTCAATTCTATTGTGATTTGTATGGTCAACCTATGGTGGTGGTATTATGTGTTTTACTTTCTATTGATGTGGCCTTGTCGTCATTACTTTATGTATTATGATGATCATGGACTTGTCGGCAATTACTTAAAGTAATGTGGCTATTTGTGTAGTTTGATTATGTGAAGCATGACAATATCTATCTACATGTGAATTCATATAAGTTTTCTTCTATTCATGCTTTTTAGGTGATCATGTTAGACTATGACTTTGACCTTGTGCCTAGAGTCTTAGGGTTTAGTCTTCGTTATTCCTACTTGACTATATGAGTATATGATGGTCATATTTATGGTGTTATGATAGCTTATAGTATGACTTAAAAATGGTAATAGTTATTTCTATGTGCTCCTAGAATGCCATGTAATGTGTATAAGGTGAAGAATATGGTAACTTGTTTTGGTTTACTTGTGTCCCTTAGTTGATGTATATGAATATGAATATGTGATGTCTTGAATTAGGTTGATAAAGATCTTAGTCTTGTATGTATGAATGACACGAGACCTTAAATGTTGTTAAGAGAGTCTTTTATGTGAAAACCTTGACCTAGTGGTAAGGTTCTGAATGTTGAAGTAGAAAGCCGTAAAGGTATCCTTCAAAGCAAAGGAATGATGGACTTAAGGTTGATTGGCTTGAATGACATCATATCAAGCCTTAGGAAAGTCATCATGAGCTTCTTGTCGCTATTATAAGGTAACCCTAAAGGACCTCTTTGGTAGGGTAAATGAAATTGTGTTATGAACTTGTTATGGAACCCCATTATATGAACCTTAATGTGAATTACTCTATGAGAACGAAGGGTAGCACCAAGTGAGTGTGGTAAGGGAAGTGAATTTATTCAAAGAATGACACTAAAATACAAAGCATTCCCTTCATATTCCATAACCATGTGCCTACATGGGCTGTGTCTAAGTTCTACCATCGGCAAGTAGAACAACCTCATCAAAATAGGATAGAACTCCGGATTCCATGTCTTGCTATCATTTTCTATGTCGATTATTGTCCATTCTCATCATGTGGGATACTTCATAGCATTAGAGAAGTTCTATGAAGTTTAGGTGGTCGTATGGCACGTTATCTAGAGATTCCACAATAGGATTTGAACGTGTTAGCTAGATCCCCTAGGTCTTGTCTAAGACCATTTCTTGAATGACCTTTATGTGATGTGTGATTCTCTAAATTAACTAATGAACTAATGACTTATTTTAGGAAGTATGTAACTAAATGAGTACCTAATGTAAAGTGACTTAAGGATTACATAGATAAAGTGTGAAGAGGGCATAAGGGATGATTTCTTCATGTCTTATCTTTGGAAGTCTTGAGAACAACTCTAGTTAGGGAAGTTCATTGATTTTGTGGACATTATCTAAGACTTAGGTAGTCTTAAGGATTACTTAGGTAATCTTGAATAGGTAAATCATGGAAATTATCTTCTTGATTTACTTAAGTAGGTCTTCTGATAGACTTTGGAAGGAGACTGTCATATTATCTATATGTTGATACTCTTGGTGAAAATGATTCTATCCTAGGTAGTCCATAGAATCTCGTGAGTGTATGTTTTTGATTGTATGGGTGGTCGCTTCACAACTCACCCAAGTGAAACTTAAAGTCACCTTTGGTAGAAGAATCGTACATTGATGTTAATGATGCCTTATAAGTGTGTATGTGACTCATTATAAAAAGTCTTGAGGGTCATTTAGGTATGACTATATAGGTTGTATGGGCGGTCTATCTTGGTGTTACTTAAATGAGTCTTAGGATAGTTTTAAGTGGGATAATTACATACTAGAAGATATCAAAAGGGAAGATAAGCAACTTCACTATACAGTGAAGGGAGTCATTGTAACATTACAGTGAGTTGAGCTTATTGTAATGTTGGCTCAAAATTATGATAATTTGTTTAAATGTTTTCACATGTGTTTTTAAGTTGTTAAATTTTTTTCTTATAATTAAAATATGATTTTTAAAATGTAAAGATTAATATTTCAACTAAACGTCTATTTTCATGATTTCTATGCATTATGCCATACTTAGTACATGTGGTTGTACTAATCCATTCTTTCATCTATCTCTATAGTTATTGGTAGGTAAGGTGCTTTTGGGAAGTGAAGACTTCGACCATAGCATCGTTCAAGATAAGTTGAAGTATGTCCTCATTTGACTCGAAGGTATATACATCTTTTATGTTTCTTATTGAAGTATTGTAATAGACTAATTATTTCTATATCTGTGTTTTGTATGGGCCGTGTCCCAAGTTTTCTCGTGTCTTAAGATTTATGAGAATGAGACTTAGTATTTCCTATGACTTTATATGAAAGAGATTTTTGTAAAGTTTGTGATATGTTTTTGTGAAAAATTTAAATTTCACACTACTTTTCACAATGTTTATGCGATGAATGATATGTAAGGGCTGGTACAAGACCTACGCAAGGTCATGTACACCGGTCGAGATTGCCTCTAAATTCTAGGGTGTGGTTTCGGGATGTGACATTCTTCATAATTGAATATTTTTTCTTCAAAGAGTCAATTCCAATGATTTTCAAAGGGTATCAAAAGCATGACTTCTTCTATTTAAACTTGTAGCCATGGATTCTTGCATGAAATGATTTGAAACAATGTTTTATGATATAATTGATGGTAATTGAATGATTTTAGATCAAATTGCTTATGAACCCATGCAAATAATGAAATATTTATTTTGACTATTTCATGGGTGATTTGATCATGCCCCTATTATATTGAATCCTTGTGTAGTTTACCTTGGGCTATTGAATTAGGAATGAGTCATGTTAGAATTATATGTAGGCTGTCCTAAATATATAGATCTCATATTGTATTAATTTGGATCATTATATGTTGTGATTATTGGATTGAATTGGTGACTATGACTATTGGTAAGAGGTTTGGTGTACTGGATTGGTTGAAATCACTATGGATTGGAGATGTTGAGATTGAATTGATGGTATGTTGACCGAACCCTTACTATATTGTGTAGTATAGGTGTTTCAATTGTGATGTTTTGTATTCTCCACTTATGGTGGCGATGCTTATGTGCTATACTTATAAATGAGTGGCCTCGCGTATTAATTATGAATTATGATATTATCATGTTAAATCTTTGATATGTGAACATTGTGAATATCTACATGAGTTATGTGTATGTATGAAGTCATGTATGTGTTCTTCAAATTGAATAATGTGATCACGATAGGCTATAGTGATGTCTTAAATGTTTATACTTGATGTGGGAATGTGGATGTTCCTTGTTGACTATATGATCATCATGATGGGTTATGTTTATGATTCTATAGAAGTGTGTAGGGTGACTAGCAATTATACTCAGTTGCCCCTATGTTCTTCTTAAATGATATGCGATATGTGATAATGTAAAGTATGTGTGTTTTGTTTTGGTAGACTTGTGTCCCTTACTTGATACATGAAGAATATGGATATGGACTCTTGACTTAGTAGGCTAAAGAACCTTTGTTATGTATGTATATGCGTGTATGAAATGTGACCTTGAACATGGACACAAGGGTCATTTATGTGGATCCTTCAATATAGATGAAGTGTTATTATATCCTAGAATTCGAAAGTCATAATGGTATCGTTATTGTGTGAATGGTTGACATAAGGTTAGTTGGCTGGAAATCATCCTTAGAAAAGTCATTTAGCTATCCTTTTAACCATTGTAGGCAGCCCTAGTGAACTCACTTTGGTAAGATGTATTGTGATTTGGTTATGAACAAGATATGGCACCTATTCATATGCTCTTTTATTAAATTACTCTATGAGAACATAGGATAGCACTGAGTGAGTATGCTTAGGATGTAGCTCTATTTAGAGATGAGAATTAAGTATAAAGTATTCCTAAACCATGGGCCTACATGTGATGTGTTCTAGTTCTTCCATTGGCAAGTAGAACACCCTCTATCGTAGTAGGGTATACTTCGATTTCCTTGCCTAACTAGTATAGTTTATGTCGGTTATTGCCTATTCTCATCATGTGGGATACATGCTAGTGTTGGATAAGTACTATGAAGTGTAGGTAGTGGAATGGGATGCTAGCTAGACATTGCACGAGTAGGCTTTGAAGATGTTAGTATGTAGGTTACCTAGGTCTTCTCCAAGACCATTATGTGAAAGTCCTTAATTGATAAATGTCTCTTAAATAGTTTAATGAACATAATGACTTAAGTAAATGTAAGTTAATGAAAAGGTATCTATCTAGAGTTGCTTTAAATATTTCTTAGGTTTTCTTGGAGAGGGTATATGGGAGGTCTCTTCAAGTTCTACTTAGGTGAGTCTTAGAATAATTCTAGGTAGAGAGTCAAATGGATGAAATGGGAATAATCTTATCTTAGGTAGTCTAAATGATCTCTTTGGTGTGTGTGAAGGGATAGTATAGGCGATCACTTCATAACTCACTCAAGTGAGCCTTAGAATAACCTTTGATAGGAGGGTCTCATGTTTAGGTGTTTTGAAGTGTTTTTGGTATTATATTGTGGAGTCTGAATTATATTTTGTTTTGGTGTTATATGTGGTTCTTATACTTATGTTATGAAGTTTTAATCAGAGAGAGCATGTTTTATACAAATGTCCTTTTATCATGATTTTATGCATTACACCATACATAGTAAATTCTAATGTGCTAATTCCATAAATTTTGTCTATCTTTAAAGGTGTAGGCGACACTTTAGAGGAGTCCGTGAAGTGGAAGATTTTATTAGTATTCATTAAAGAAAGGTTGGGGTATGAACTCACTAGATCCAAGGACATCACTATCTCAGTTTCTTTGATTAAAAGCATTGTAATAGACTTAACTATATCTATATTTTGATGTATGGTCCATGTCCGAAGTTATTCGTGTATCAAAGATGGTGATATTGAGACTAAGAACTTATTCTTTATGTTTTCTATGTAAGATATTTTGATTATTATGTAGTGTGAAAATTTGCATAAAAAAGGCATGCACAAGACTTTCTAGTGGTCGAGTACACCATTTTACGACTCGAACAATGCCCTAACTTCTAGGGTGTACTTACGGGTCGTTGCGGACTAAATAAACCATATTAGAGCCAAAATCATGATTTCCATTTGATACAAAATAATTCAATTAACATAAATTACATCATAAATCATTGGTTCAAATCATTTTATTCATAAACCAATCTGGCTAAAATTCAAAATAGAAGAATTCAGGTATTTGATCATTTTTGAAAACCATTGGAATTTACTCATTGAAAGCATGATGATTCAAGGATGAAAAACCATCATTATGCGAATAAAAGACCACGAAATTGATGGATAAAAACATGGAATATCACTCCTCTTCCTTGGAGCTTCAAAGCTTCATCAATAGAGGTTTTGGAGAAAATGAATGGAGATGTTTTGTTTTGAGTGGAGGATCTTGTTTTGCTTGGTGAGTTTAGGGGATTAAAATGACTCAATAACAATAAATATGTTATCCCCAAATCAACCAAAATATCCATGCACTTAAATGACCTTTTAACCAATTCAAATTTGACTTAAAATGACGCGACCAAATTCTGGAAGTCACTGCTCGTTTGTAACTCTCCGGAAATTCCATGACTTAGACAAGTCTCGCCTATTAAATAATGGTTAAATTAATATTTAACTACCTATATTAATGTAATAAAGACAGTTATAAATTTTTAGATTCAAACCAGCAAAGAAAGAGCTTGACGTATGGAAACTAGCTAAATTGAACTAGTAAACGTACCAATGTTTCGTGACGGTTTAGGAGGGTCATATGAAGTTTAAATCTCGTAAAAATACTTCAAATAGGTTTAAATAGTATAAAGGATCCGAAATTCTAGTCACGATTCCCCAAGAACTTCCCGAAAGGTCCTTGAGGAGGACCAGAACTTTGGCGAGCAGGCTGCCAAAGCAGCTTGCGTGCAGCCAATATATGGAGCCCATTGTGCGTCGTACAGCAAAAACTGTCTAGAAAACAATTTCCTCACGAATAAGGTCTTCCACGAGGCGCACTTCTTCTACCCAGATTTTTTTAAAAATGAATTGGAACTGCCCCCACGATGTGCAACCAATTCCTAGATTCGTTCGCTTCATTTTATAGTCAATTTGACTTCACAAAAAGACCCAACTAAGTGTGGAGTCTTTTAAGTAATTTAGGGGAAGAGTATATTGATTTTAGGTCAGATTTAAGTCAATTTCACTAACTCAAATCAAATCCCATAATCAAAACCCAAAAGCTCTCACATGTCTCTACATTCTCTCTCAACTCAACCACCATTAAAGGAACGCCAAAACTTGAAGAAGAAGACCAGTTTATCTAGGAATTTAATTGAATTTAGTGGATTAAGCTTTATTAAGGAATGAATTATTCACTCTTGGGATTCCTTTCCCCAAGAGGTCCTCTCAAATTTATTTCTAAATCACCCAATTCTTAGGGTTTTTCTCTAATAGTGGGTTTTTCTTCACTTGAAATTGATGATCAATTGTGATTTCCTATGACTAATTAGGTATAGATTGTTGAGTAAGTCATGTTGATTAATGGTAATTTCTTTTTATTCATGTCCTTTCCCTAATTCTCCAAAATCTTGAATCTTGTTTGTGAATTGATGGGACTTAAAGAATGCATTGATAGTTAGACTTCTCTTAACTATGCTAATTCGTTCATGGACAGACTTGGGTCATGTACTTTTTGGATTGGATCTATTTATTAAAGAATTCATGATGAACCCTTCTCATCGAACCCTCAAGTATGAATTTAAGTTAATTTTGATAGTGATGATACAATTGACTTAGTTATTATATAGATTAATATTGTATGATGCTATTACAACTATTATATGATGAAATTGGTAGGTTGATATTAAGACCATGGATGATGGATTTTGAAGAAGAATTGGTAAAACCATGGATGATGTCTTTTGAAGGAGAATTGGTAAGACCTTTTGATTTTACACCTTTACTTCAATTGTGATTCCTCGTACTAGATGATGAATTTCAATTGAAGTGTATCTTGTTATTCGATTTAATAGGTGTTTGTATGATGATGCAATTAAAATTTCTTGATTATGTGGATTTCAAGATTATGATTAAGATGTAATGATATAAGGTTAGTTATTAATTACCTATGTGCCTTACAATGACATGATGGTAATAATATGTTAAACTCACATATGAGGGTTGTAATGAAAGAATATTCTCATGCAATTCTTATTGAGCTAATAACTCTAACTATACAAGGGATTAGTCACCTATGACCTAAACTAAGTTATGATTGTTAAATTATGAGTTAAAGACATTTCATAAGGGAATCTATCTTAGCACTAAATTAAATAGTAGTGAGGATTTTCCCTTTCCAAGTAGGAAAGGTAGGTTCAGTATTGTAGTCATGATATAGAGAATACGATGCCAATGGAATAAATATGGTTTCAAACATGTCTCCTAGTTCTTGAAGTATGTTGCCCCCATAGGAATACTAGCTAGTGGATACACATAGATGTTATGTTCATGTGTTTTGTATTACTTTGGCAAGTAGTCCATCTTCTTCGGTGTGGGGTTTCATGACACCGAATTGCATATTTAGCTCATGTGGTCTTTGTCAGTTAAGTAAAGTGTTTTTGAAAGAAAAAGAAGAAAGTGAACTCTAACAAGGAGAACATAAGGGGTTTAACTTTTTCTAGGTAGGGGTATGGGACTCTACCTATAGAGTGCAATAGTTGGCCTTGTGGGAAGTCGTAGGAGGATGTTCTTATGTTATTATGATCTTATAAAGTAAATCATGTGCATATGATGACTTTACATGTTGATGATACTATATGATGTTTTTTTCACTTATGATCATATTTTTGGTCTATGTTGCTAAATATGAGGATGAATACTCATGATGCTATGTTATATGAAGTAACACATTACTTTTGATCCTTTGGTTGGTTTACTTGGCTCATAGGGGTTATGGGGCTTCACTTGGTTATTCCACTTGTAAGTTTGGTAAGGGATTATGAGTAAGGGTCTTGTATATGTTTTAAGGTAATGAACTCTTGTATATGTTTTGTTGTTATAACATGATGATGGAGTTGTTTTGGTTATGAGATCTAATATGCTATTACACATGTTAACTTGACTTAACTTGATGATGCTGGCCTTGTGTTGAATATTCTATTGCCTTAGGGAATATATGATTATTGTCTTATATGTGCTCTTAGTTGTGCATAAGGCTTTTCAAAGTAATTTGGCATGATTTTGAACAAATGTCCCTTTTAGCACGATTTCTAAGTTTGTGTGTGCATTTGTTTCCACACTTAGTACAACTGGTGTACTCACCCATATTCTTTCATTTTTTCCAGACAATGTAGGTTCGGGCCGTTGAAGTATTGAGGCTATTTTGAAGAAGGTTTGGATATCTTTATCCAAGTGCGGGCATGTCCTTTAGATCCAAGGATGATGCCTTTTCCTATTCTACCTATGTGACTTACTAGAGTCTAATGAAGTTCGTTCCACTCTTATTACTCAAGAAATTGTTGTAAGTTCTAAGTGGGAATTATACATTTGTGTAAGGGCTATGCCTGAATTGTTCTATTCCGACTTAGATGGTTATATATCAGACGTTTCTATTAGACTATATTGTGTATATTATTTATGTCTGGTAAAAGTAGAAGACTATGTAACCTTTCAATGCGAGGAGTCTAAACAAACTCCCTATGTATATTATTTCCAAGCGAGAAGTCTCTGTAAACCTCATGATATAGATGTATATGAAATGTTTTAATTTTTCACACTTTTTTAACCTATGATATGTAATTATCAATGCGAAGAGGCTAGTCTTAGCCCTTTCTGAGGACGACGATGCCGGTTATATCTAGGGGTGCTCCCTGGTTGTGACAAAGTTTGTATTAGAGCATGATGTTGAATATCATTAGGATCGATGTCTCATTAAAAACATTCTATGTATATCCTTATTCGTAATTATGAAGTGCGCCACACTAATGAGTGAGAGACTATATGATGCTTAGGAAATTCTCATCTTCTTTCACCTAAACCTTTTATCATGGTTATATGTATGAGTATTAGATGGGCAACCACAAGAAGGTACGAGTAAGGGATTGTTAATGCGGGAGCTCATGAAAACCACACTCCTCCATAAGACAACCATTTGCCTCCACTTGAGCCAGTTCCTTGGGGTGATCAAGTTCCGGTGTTTCCTCCACCTATGACGGATGGAGAGAAAAGGTTGGGTTGTATCAATATAGGACAATACAGTTTCCCTTCTGCACTCTTCTCATGTCATGCCACTGAAATTAACTCTATAAGATCTCTCTCTTATGTTTTCTTGTCTGTTTGTCTTTTAGATGTGATTGTTTGGATGAGATGATACTCTAAGCTTGAGGGATAAAACATGAGTTTTGATGCTTATTTTTGTTATATGGTTTGATGAGAATGTGTAAAGATAAACATTAATATAATTTGATGTGATGTCATTTACGGTTATATATGAGATCTATGTGAAATGCATGTTATTTGAAGATTTATGTTATGGTATGGTTATAAACTGCTTATGGTTGTTCTTTTTTAGAATGAATTTATTTATATTTACGCACGAAGGTAGTATAATTTAATGATTTGAGTTTGAAATACTTTGCAATGAATGTGGTAAATAACTCAAGATGCATGTTGCCTTAATATCTGTTCAATGGTTCCATGTTGCACTTTGTATATGTGTGGTTTTTCATAATTTCCTTATTTTTATTGGAGTCCTTTGTATAGACATTATCCTAGATGTGAGGGTAGTGTGCTTACCTTATAGGGTGATGATGTCGGTTCAAATGACCTTGAAGTTACCCTACCCTATTGTGGAAACAAAATAAAGAAGCCTTATGTCTAAGTCTTCTCTACTGTTTCCCCTTAAGGTTTTATGACCTTTGGTATAGTTGAGACTTTTAGTGGTTCGGTAGTATGACGTAACGAGATTATGATGGATTTCCTTTGGGTGTTAGTGCTAGAGGGATGATGATAATTAAGTTAGTAGACTTCTTAATGTTATATTAGGAGTGAGAACCCCAAATGATATTAAACCTTCTTGTGTGAAGATTTCGCAGGTTTGTTTTGACTTGCCTTGGCCTTGGTGTTTAAGGGCATAATGTGATAGGTTCCCACATAGTAATGGTTACAGTGCCATTTATGTTCCTTTGTTGAGTTCCTTTGTACCTCTTTATGTTGGAAATCCCTTTTTGGTGATATTGATGGAGAGTGTTCTTAAGATTACATCCCACGAGTGGATGATGTTCTTAGTTGTTAAAGTTGGTGAGAGAAAGTTCTCCTATGGTGGAGTTAAGTTGCTCTTAAAATGGTTTAACCTATGTAGTGGATGATGATGTGAGTAGTGAGGTTGTTGATATTTCTGTCTTTTCCTTTTATTATTACTTTAGCTTGAACTTAAGAGTTCCTAGAAGTTTGTTCATGATAGGAGCCTTGCATAAAAGCATGATTGCATGTTCTCAATATGTTATGCATGTCTTAATTGACACTATGTTAAGAATGTTTGAAGATTTTAAGTTGCATGAAAAAGGAATTTTTACTAAATTCATATTTTCTCCTGTTGATTGTGCATCTTGGTGAGTTAGATTGTGCATTTAACTTCATGAGAAGATGTAAGAAACATGTTTAAAGTCAATCTTAATATGTGGTATATTTAAGCCATTAATGAGAAATGGAGTCTCCTTAAAATGAAAAATGATGAGTCTTTAGAAAAATTATGTGACTTTTATGATTTGGGAAGTATGAATGTAGGCTCACTCTGGAAAAATGAAGGCATGTATAGCTAGTGTCTTTGTGTGTGCCTATAAATTGTAAGAATTTTCCTTAAATAATGCATGTTTATGAAAGTTAGGGTTATGCAAGAAATTGAAACTATGTGAAATGACTTTCTATTGTTGTAATATGTGTGGTTTGATTTACCATTTTGGCTTCATTAGGAAGAATGTGTGAGCATTCTTTCGTTAAAAAAAAAGTTGAGAATCCTTATTTAAAATATATTGATCTTTTTGCATTGCTTGAGTATGAACTAGTGAGACATGTAAGTGTGTAGAGGAGAAGGACATTCCTCCTTAAACAAAACTAAGCAAGGTATGGTTGAGTATGACTTTCATAGAATTACGTCTAAATGATAAGTATCTTTGTTGATCTACTTGACTTAAGTCTATGTGCATTGATGTATGATTTCTTAATTGCTACATGAGTGATGTTGAACTTGCCTTTTGTATGACTAAAAGGTTGTTGCATAATGAATTTTTAATGAAAAGAAATGTAAATACCATGTTGTGATCAGGAGAAGGGTGTTCCTCCTATTAACATTACAAGAGTATATGTGTTCGATGTATAGAAGAATGAGTGGATAAAGGTGTTGCTTGGTTGTGTTGTATTGATTGCTAAATGATATGAAAGTTGGTGTTCCTTGTAAGTCTGGTGCATTGACGTTTATGGTATGATGATATGAATGTTGTGAGATTCTCTATTGTTAATTGAAATTCTTGTTGTATTTGATGTTTTCAGTGTCATTTGGAAGTCACACGTCCAAGAACGTCCAATAACGTTTGAAAGTTAGCCTTGAGACGTGCATGTGTGTCTTGACATGTTTTACATGTTTGTTTTTAATGAAACTTATGTAGAAGTTCCGTAGCATGTAATGAGTGTATTTAAATTGGAAATGTATGGGTACTACTCCCCAAGGGACCCGCTAAAGTCCCTCAAGGAATATCTAAAGGAGGCCTAGACACTGTATTGGCAGTGTCTACCTAGGCCGAGAAAACGATGGCTAGTAGGTGTGGTGACGCCTTTTAGATGGGTGGGTGTCATTCCATACATAGTATGAGAGCCAGAGAAACAAATGCCAAGATTCAGACCCAAACGACGGCCGCTAGAATGGCCCGTCAATTGGCCTACGAGGCGTAGGTTGCTCCCTCGATGCATCCTGCAAACAAACTGCTAGGTGCACTATTTTATTAAGGGATGAATGGAAAATTTAACCCGCATCCTAAGATTATATAGGAGGTTAATTTAGCTAGTTTTGGGAATATTAAGTTAATTTATAACATGAAATTCCCGTTTCCAATCCATTATTCAAAACTAGACTTCTCTCTACAAAAGAAATCTCTCTAGAAATATACATTCGACTTGAAGCTCAAGAACACA
>JAKWIY010002756.1:0-85658 GCA_027704805.1 Solanum corneliomulleri
CTGATCTTCCTTCTTCTTAAAATCACATTTTCTTCGTGTACTTTCCTGCTGTGGATTGATTCGCTGACAGTAGAGTTTTTGGTATCTATACTCTACTGATTAAAATCATTTAACCCTGGGAGGTTATATTCCAAATCAAACCTCGGATACTAGAGGGGAATAATTTCCTTAAGGGGACACTGTGAATTCAGTGGACTTGATTTTCTTCCGAAAATTTCAATAAGAGTATTCCAGATTCTGGTACGTTTTTACAGATTAAATTATTTTATTCTGTTCATCTTATTTACTGGTTATAAAAATTCTCAGTTACTTCGTGTTTCTGAATGATTTATTAGAACCAGTAATTTCTGATTTTATAAACACAGATTGAGAACAGGACTAGTCCTTGGACATATGGAAATCAAGGCTATGGCTTAAATTCTATGTGGAAAACTGGATTTTGGCCACAAGTAGGTGGTTTGTCAATGTTCAATAGATAGTTTGGTACATTTATCAAGAAAGAGATACGAATCTCTTTGAGAAGATTGGTAAGCCAAGTGTCTCTGCAACAGCATGAGCAACGGTGCGATACTCGACCTCAGTTGAAGATCGGCGGACTGTTCTTTGTTTCTTTGATGACCAAATGATTGAGGTTAAGCCAAGATAGTAATAACACAAGCAAAAGTAGAGGTACGATCATCGTGTCCCCTTCCCAGTCGCATCGGTGTAAACATGAAGAGCAATATTAGATCCATGGTGAAAAAGAAGTCACGATAGATAGTTGATTTGAGATACCGAAAGAGGCGCTTCACGCTTGCCAGAATGTGTGTGAGATGGCTGATGCATAAATTGGGAGAACTCATCAGAGCGTCAAATTCATTTGCATAGCTTGTCTCCATTGTGGGTTCCTTGCAAGCTTGTTTAACTGTGACTTGTGGTATTTGGGATGTAGGTGGCATGGATGCATTACTTTGGATTAGCTTAGTGATTTGACGTTGGGAGTGGGTTGACAAGCATCGCGTGGTAAGACTGGTTGGTCTGATAAGGGAGGTTAAGTTGGGGCGAGAGCTGCTGCTGGGGAAGGGAATTAGAAGGGGCAGTTGTGGACGATTCAGATGTAAAAAAGGAATGATCTAAAGGGGAGGAAGTTACCTGATTTCGTCAGCTTGCTGGAAGTTCTGACGGAGGACTCACAACTATTGCTAGTGCAGTGGAGTCATTTGTATGAACAGCCAAGTTTGGATCTTTGATTGGAAGTTAACTGATAGAATGTATGCCTTCACTTAATAAGTAATGGACCAGGTCCCTAACTATACTTCAGAAAATATGCAGAAAATTAAATGCAGTAAAATCAACACAATGATTTTACGTGGAAACCTCCTTGCTTAAGGGAGTAAAACCACGACCTGTTTCACAGGATTTTCAATCGTTTTCACTAATCTTCAAAAGCAGAAGTAAAACACGATTACACCAAACGCAAGAAAGAGTTATCAATCTTACCGTTAAGCAATAGTCTTCTATTGCTCAACAAGCCTAAGTAGAAAACCAATCTACCCACTAAGCTATCCCCTTGGACAACCTAGACTTCAACAAAACACACCAAGTCCTTTATAGATTTAGGAGTGGTTTACAATATAAGAACGTGAGAATAAATTCCTAAAACAACTAGACGCAATGCTTCAAATGTTGCTGTTGTTTTTGGAATGATTCTGCCTTTGCTTTCCTTTAGCCTTTGCAAGAGTTCTTGAAAAGTGTTTATCAAGTTGCAAAAACTAAGGAAGAGTGTTTAGGAAAGTGCCTTTTATATGGGCAAGTCACTTTCCTAAACTTCTTTGCCATTGGCTGGAAAGGTCACACTTTCTGACGCCATCGGGAAGTGTGCACCTACTTTCTGCACCATTTCCAGCTGGCAGTTGACTGGCTCGTCATCATAAGAGCCTGGTACCTCTACTAGGTCCCTGAGTATGTTTCATCTGCAATACTTCGAACAATACACCTGCAATACTCAAATAGAAAACCCGGTACCTTTATGAGGTCCCTAAGTTTGTCAAATCATCAAAACTACAAATAACATTTTCCCCCTTTTTGATGATGACAAACAATGATATGATCTGAATTCTTCCCCCTTACTAAATTGTTCCCCCTGACTGTGTATTCCCCCTTACTATATATTCCCCCTTACTTATTTAGCTACTTACAGTTTACTTCCCCCTTTTGGCATCATAAAAAGGATATGCAGTAAACCATTGAGTCAACATAAATACTGTACAGGATCAGAGCTAATCAGCAATCAAACAATAGAGGACAAGCATTCACAAAAGAAACTGGGAAGAACATCAAAGGAATAAAGTAACCAACAAGCCATTTTAACATTAATACATTAAAATCAAACTAAAAATCCATTAACACGAGAATTTGCCACAACAAAAAAAACAAGGAAGGATTGTTTGACAGGTTTAGGAAGAGGGGGGAGTTTTGGACAGGGACTGGATGACAAGAGTGAGTCGTGCATTGGCAGCATCATTATCCTTGATGGCCTTTTCTTGCAGGGCAGTTATCTTCGCCTTCAACTCATTGTTCTCTTTCTCCAGGGCTTGTACAGCTGCAGAACCAGGTCCCTCACTTTGTGCAGTAAGCAGTTCTGCTTTGAGTACAGCAATTCAGCCTCTTTACTGCTCAACCGCGCAGTGAGTTCTTCAGTCTCATGCCTGAGCTGATCCATGTCCGCAAGAAGTTTGTGCCATTTTGCTTTTTGGCAAGCCTCTGCCTTCAATGCACTCACATTCAACCAAGGTGTGCTCAGAGATCATCTGTTTGACTGTCCCCACCTTACCAATACCAAGAGGAATCTGAAAGTGCTTGAATACTTTAGTGAGAAGTATATCCACCCCATCCTCCATGTACTCCTTTCCTCTCGAACTGTCTTGTGAATGTGTTCAAGCATAAGACCAGGAAGACTCAGAGCTGCAAAGCTGCACAGCATCTCCATGATGTACAAGTCAGCAGCAGAAGTAGCAAGTGTTCTTTTTTCAGTACGAGGAAGAACCACTTTGTTGACAAACTCAAGACCAGCTGATACTCACTCTTCATGATTTTCTTATAGATCCCAGCAACCTTGGCTGTGGGAGTCTTTGAAATCATAGACGCAAATTCTGAAGAGCAAGTTTTCTCCTGCACGGACCGGGTCCCCTCTACAGGCACTCTGAGGATTTTGCCCAACAACTCCTCATTCAAGAGATGGCAACATTGTTCACGCGTGTTTGAAGGCTCCCATCTTCCAGAATTGAACATTATAATAGAATTCCCGAACCTCTTCTTCATGGAGGATGGGGGAAGTTTTGTTGAACAAGTGCAGCCACGACTGAATCTCCACCATGTCATGCAGAGAGTCCATGCCTGGAAGAGTGATAATCCCCATATCAAACACTCTTCCTGCAAGCACTGCTTGGTTCCTCAGACTGTCAACTATTTCCTGCATGTTGACATTCTCACTTTTCCTGGCTTGAGAACCAGGTCCCTGTGTCCGCTTCCTCTTCTTTTCAATTTTCTTCCCTTTTGACTGTGACTTCTCAACCTTCTTTGTAACCCTTTCCTTTTCTTTTCTGACTTCTTCTTGTCACTTTTCTTTTCAACCTCTTCCCCAGACAACTCAACCACCTTTTCTTCAGGTATCTTAAAGTTTGATACCTTGAAAGTTCGTGCACTTCTGACTGCAGCAGCAGATCGTGCACTTGCCTTCAAGGCATCCCCCATTAATTTCTGTGCAGCAGACCTTGTATTAGGTCTTCTCTTTGGAGCCTCCTCCACAACCTTTTCCTTTCCCTTTCTACTCTCCATCTTCCATTTTAAAGGTTCTTCTTCACTAGCAGATTCAGATGAAGAAGAAGAAGAGTACCGCCCTAAATCTGGGGTTTTGTCAAAAATGGGTTGAGAAGGCCTTACCTCTTCTCTTTCAAGGGCAGCAGTGTGTTCTGTCCTGGCCTCCTCCCTCATCATTGCAAGACTCTCAAACGAGTTCCTCACTCGCTGCCAGAATATTTGACTCTGAAGCCCTGTGTTTTGGCAAATCTCCCTCAACATGTTGTCAGGCAACATGTCTTCACAAGTACCAGGTACTGTAGAGGTGTTTAGATCAATGGAGAAGAACGGGTTATCTGGAGCATTTTGTGGGGGAACTGGGTGGGAGAGGAATGCTGGCTGGAGCAGGTGTGTAGGAGAATAGAAAGCAAGGGGGTGTAATTTCATCAAGTGTGCCCAGCATTGTGTCGAAGAAGAGGATGAAGAAGAAGACATGGTTGTGATACAGTAAGAGGTCGTTGAAGAACGAAAGAGAGAAGGAAGACAGATTTGCCTTTGAATTTGAGAGGTCTTTGTGATAAATGAGAGAGACAAGTTTCGAGATGAATGAGAGTTTCAAGAGAAAAGACCCCTTTTTAAAAGAAGTGAGAAGGTGCCAGGTCCATTGATTGGACGCGTCGTTTGAGAGAGAAACGATTGGACTGATCGGTCAGAGTAACCGATGACTGACACGTGGCATTTTCAACGGTCAAAAAATTTTAGTTTAAATTTAATGTAAAATGCTAACCTGGACAAGTACCAGGTACCATGATACAGTTTGACTTCATTCCTTAATTGTTCTAGCCTCTTCTTTTTGCTGAGCAGATCCCTATTGAGAGTATACCTACGAAAGGTACAAGAATGATCTTGAACAAATATTTAAAATTTACACAAAGGATACCTGCACAACAGTTCTAACCATCAAGGGAATATTGTTGCAGTAAGCTAAGAACATCACTTGGAGATCAACATCCCCAACTTCAGCCTATTTCTCTCAAATTGGTCCTTGCTGAGAGCCTTGGTGAAGATATCTGCAATTTGTTCCTCCGTTGGACAGTATGTGAGCACAATATTTCCCTTCTCAACATGATCTCTCAAAAAATGATGTCTAACATCAATGTGTTTTGTTCTCTTATGATGAACAGGGTTTTTCCCATACTCACAGCACTGGTGTTGTCACACATTAGGGGAATTGCTTTAATGTGGATCCCAAAATCTTCTAAGTGTTGCCTGATCCACAGCAATTGAGAACAACAAGCTGCAGCAGCTACATATTCAGCTTCAGCAGTTGAAAGAGCCACAGAGTTCTGCTTCTTAGTGCCCCAAGAGATAAGTGAAGATCCAAGGAAATGAGCCATTCCAGAGGTGCTCTTCCTGTCAACTTGATAACCTGCAAAATCAGCATCTGCAAAACCAACCAGATCAAAAGTATCACCTGCAGGATAAAAGAGAACCAGGTCCCCTGTTTTCTTCAGATATCTGAGAATGCGTTTTGCAGCCTTCAGGTGTGAATCACGAGGACATGCTTGAAACCTGGCACACATTCCTACACTGTAAACAATATCAGGTCTGCTAGCAGTCAGATACAGCAAGGAGCCAATAATTCCTCTGTACATTGTCTGATTCACAAGAGGATCAGATTCTTCTACCATCTTGGATTTGTTCCCAAATAGGTTTGGAATCAAACATATTGAATTTCTTCAACAGCTCTTTGATGTACTTCTCCTGGCATATTGAAATTCCATTTGATGATTGCTTGATTTGCAGCCCCAAGAAGAATGTCAGCTCACCCATCATGCTCATTTCAAACTCTCTTCCCATTAGTGATGAGAATTCTTCACACAGGTGTTCTGAAGTGGCTCCAAAAATTATGTCATCCACATAAACTTGAATGATAAGCAATTCTTGTTCCCTTTTTAATAAGAACAAAGTATTGTCTATCTTGCCTCTTTTGAAATCATTCTTCAACAGAAATTTTGACAGCCCTTTCATACCATGCTCTTGGAGCTTGTTTCAGACCATATAGTGCCTTGTTCAATCTGAACACATGATTTGGTAGCTCTGCATCTTCAAAACCAGGAGGTTGCTTGACATATACTTCTTCTTTGAGATCTCCATTCAGAAATGCACTCTTCACATCCATTTGATACAGCTTGAATCCCATAAAAGCAGCAAAAGCTATCAAGATTCTAATAGCTTCCATTCTGGCAACAGGTGCAAAAGTCTCATCATAGTCAATTCCTTCTTCTTGATTGTATCCTTGCACCACCAGCCTGGATTTATTTCTAGTAATAGCTCCACTTTCATCAAGTTTGTTTCTGAATACCCACCTGGTTCCTATTATTGTTCTGCCTTCAGGTCGAGGAACCAGGTACCATACCTACTTCTTTCAAACTGATGAAGTTCTTCTTGCATAGAATTGATCCAGTCTGCATCACCTAATGCTTCTTTAACATTCTTAGGCTCAATGGATGATATGAATGCTGAGAATGCAACTAGATTTCTTGTTTTTGATCTAGTTTGAATTCCAGAATTCAAGGGAGAAATAAGATTATCAAGAGGATGTGATGAACTATGCTTCCATCCTGACCTTGCAGCAGACTGATTTGGCAGATCATCATGATCTTCTTCATCAGGAGTGACATCATCTTCTGGGGAGTTGATGTACTCTGGTTGAGTTTTGAGTAGTACCAGGTACCCTATCATCCTGTTCAACCTCAGCATCCTCTTCAGGAAGACTGTGATTCTGATCATCACAATCCCTTTTTAGTTGTTGATCTGCATCAGCTTGAGCGCCTTCAATCTTCTTGGATGTTAGCATTTTTAACACATCATCATCATCATTTGATCCATCACTCTTCAAGCTTCCATTTTCATCAAAAACAACATGAATACTTTCTTCAATGCATTGTGTTCGCTTGTTGAATATTCTGTAGGCTTTGCTGGATGAAGAATATCCAACAAATACTCCTTCATCACTTCTGGGATCAAATTTTCCCAGATCATCCTTCCCATTGTTCAGCACAAAACATCTGCATCCAAAGGCTCTGAGGTAATTCAACATTGGCTTCTTGTTGTTGAGTAGTTCATAAGGAGTCTTGTTCAGCACAGCTCTTATTAGACACCTGTTGGTAACATGACATGCTGTGTTAACAGCTTCAGCCCAGAAACTTTGAGGAAGATTTGATTCAATAATCATAGTTCTGGCAATATTCACCAAGGTTCTGTTCTTCCTCTCCACTACTCCATTTGTTGAGGAGTTCTTGGAGCAGAGAAGTTGTGGCTTGTACCATTTTCCATACAGAATCTATCAAGAGTTGAGTTTTCAAATTCTGTCCCATGATCAGATCTAATACTGCAAACAACTTGATTCAATTTGGTTTGAATCATTTTGAAGAATACCACCAACTCATCAGCTGTATCTATCTGCCTTTGATCTCAAAAATCTCGTCCAAGTGTATCTTGAATAATCATCAACAATCACCAGAATATACTTCTTGCCATTTCTGCTTTGAATCTTCAAGGGTCCACAAAGGTCCATATGCAGCAACTCTAAGGTTCTTGATGATGTTACCTGATTCTTGGGCTTGAAAGATGATCTGATTGCTTTCCTTTGACACAAGCTTCACATTTTATTTTCAGCAAACTTCATCTTAGGCAACCCTCGGACCAGGTCCTTTGAAATCAATTTATTCAATAAAGATGAAGCTCACATGTCCCAGCCTACGATGCCAGAGATCAGCATTTTCATTTTGAGCACTGAGACATGTCAAGTCATCTCCATGAGAGATTTCCAAGTTTGCCACATACATATTTTTACTTCTGTGTGCAGTGAGAATTACCTTGTTTGTAGTTAAACTCACCACAGTGCATTTCTCAGAAGTAAACTTGACCTCATTTCCTTTATCACAGATTTGTGACACACTCAGCAAGCTGTACTTCAAACCATCCACATGGTAAACATTGTCGATTGAATCTTCAAGAGATCTTCCCACTTTTCCAACTCCCAAAATGTATCCCTTCTTGCCATCGCCAAATGAGACTCCTCCTCCTTGGAGAGTCTTGAGTGAGAGGAAGTTCTTTACATCACCAGTCATATGTTTGGAGCAGCCACTATCCATATATACAAGCACTGACTGCTTCTCCTCTCACTCACCTGCACCAAAAGTCACTTGTTTAAGCTTGGGAACCCATTTCAGCTTGAGTTCCCAGTAGGCAGACAAAGGAGTGATCAGATTGTATTTAGCCCAATATGGTAGCCTTTGAATCCTTCTAACAAATGACCTAGGAGCAGGAACAGATTTTTTCTTTGAAAATCTGTGAGTTGAGACAGGTTCTGTAGGACCAGGTCTCTCATTTGGTACATTCTGTCTTTCAGCATAATTTGAGTAGCTTTCACAAGAGTTTTTCCAGCTGACACACTCCCTTTTCAAATGTCCATTTTTTCCACAATGCAGACACAACAGATTATCAGACACAAACACATACTTACTGTGAGGATTATAAGGAGGACTTATGTTCAGACTTCCTAGTCCTTTCTTATTGAAATTACTCTGACTTGTCACATTTGACAACAACTTTGAGGATTTGGTCCACTTAAGAGAATTTTCAAGTTCCTCCTTAAGTTTCACAACATCCTGTTCTAATTTGTTATTCTTTTCAAGTGACAATCTGAGATTTGTCTCAGAGTTTTCAATTTTTCCTCAATTTCAGCTTGCAAACTATTTGGCTCTCCATTTAGTTTTTCAGCTTTTTCAGTAAGCTGACCCAACTGATACTTAAGTTCAGAATTATTTAACTCTAGAGACACCATTCTTGCCATTGTCTCTTCAAATTGAACTTTGTTTTCAGAAAGAATTTCAAGTTCAGCATTCATGGAATCTCTTTCAGATGTTAGCTCTATCACAGAATCTAACATAACTTTTGACAAGGTTCTTAATTTCTTAAGAGAATATTTATCCACGTCAATTTTCATGTCAAGAAGAGTTACCTGATTGTTCTCTTCTTCATTTTCTGTATGTGCCATAAGAGCAAACATATCATTGAAGACAGTTTCCTCCTCATGCACAGCAACCATAGACACATCTTTTGGCTCATCAGAATCTTCTGAATCACTAGAAGAATCCCCCCATGCAGCAAGAGCCCTTTTTACAACCATATCAGCAGCAGCTTTACGATCTCTGTTTCCAAGTACCAGGTCCCTTCTGTTTTCTTTGTCACCCCTATGCTTTTGATGGTCCTTGTTTTCAGTCTTGAGCAAAGGACACTCTCTGATGAAATGCCCAAATTTCCACACTTGTAGCAAGTATCACCTTGAACAGCATTTCGAGTCCCATTAGTTCCCTTTTTATACATTTTGTTTTTTCTCACAATTTTTTGAAATCTACTGATGAGATATGCCATATCATCATCATCACTTAAATCTTCTTCTGATTTATATTTCAACATCAGAGACTTGTCCTTCTTGGCTTCTCTTTTTGACAAATCATAGCTTCGATTCATCTCATGTGTTTTAAGATTGCCAATCAACGCATCCATGGTTAGCACTTTCAAGTCCTTGGCTTCTGTAATGGCATCAACTTTGCTCTCCCAAGACTTTGGAAGAATTCGAAGCACTTTCCTGACTTGTTTGGTCATGCTTATGGGTTCACCCAAACTTTTTAGCTCATTTGTAATGGAAGAAAACTTGGTGAACATCTCATGTATTGTTTCTCCTTCCTTCATTTTGAAGTTCTCATATCGTGAAGTGAGCATGTCAATCTTCGATTCTTTGACTTGTTCAGTTCCTTCATGTGCAGTCAACAAGCTATCCCAAATCTCTTTAGCAGACTCACAGGCTGACACTCTGTTGTACTCATCAGGTCCTATCCCACAGACCAGAAGAGTTTTAGCTTTGAAACCCTTTTCAATCTTTTTCCTGTCAGCATCATCATATTTCTGCCTGGGCTTTGGAACAGTAATGGTCTTTTCTCCATCCTTTTCTTCCATCATGGAACAAAAGGTCCATCTAGTATAATGTCCCATAGCTCGCTATCTTCAGCCATAAGGTAATCATGCATCCTAACTTTCCACCAACTGTAGAAATGTCCATTTAAAGCGAGGAGGTGTGTGACGACTGACCTTCTTCGAGGTTAAGTGGGAGTAGCCATTCTTAGAACAAAATCACTTCCTTGGTGTTAACCAAATAGGTAGTGCCCGCTCTGATACCACTTGATAGAATGTATGCCTTCACTTAATAAGTAATGGACCAGGTCCCTAACTATACTTCAGAAAATATGCAGAAAATTAAATGCAGTAAAATCAACACAATGATTTTACGTGGAAACCTCCTTGCTTAAGGGAGTAAAACCACGACCTGTTCCACAGGATTTTCAATCGTTTTCACTAATCTTCAAAAGCAGAAGTAAAAACACGATTACACCAAACGTAAGAAAGAGTTATCAATCTTACAGTTGAACAATAGACCTCTATTGCTCAACAAGCCTAAGTAGAAAACTATCTACCCACTAAGCTATCCCCTTGGACAACCTAGACTTCAACAAAACACACCAAGTCCTTTATAGATTTAGGAGTGGTTTACAATATAAGAACACGAGAATAAATTCCTAAAACAACTAGACGAAATGCTCCAAATGTTGCTGTGTTTTTGGAATGATTCTGCCTTTGCTTTCCTTTAGCCTTTGCAAGAGTTCTTGAAAAGTGTTATCAAGTTGCAAAAACTAAGGAAAATGTTTAGGAAAGTGTCTTTTCTATAGGCAAGTCACTTTCCTAAACTTCTTTGCCATTGGCTGGAAAGGTCACACTTTCTGACGCCATCGGGAAGTGTGCACCTACTTTCTGCACCATTTCCAGCTGGCAGTTGACTGGCTCGTCATCATAAGAGCCTGGTACCTCTACTAGGTCCCTGAGTATGTTTCATCTGCAATACTTCGAACAAACACCTGCAATACTCAAATAGAAAACCCGGTACCTTATGAGGTCCCTAAGTTTGTCAAATCATCAAAACTACAAATAACATTAACTTCTTAGAGTAATTGTATGATTTGGAGAACATAGAGTAGAGGAAGATGTATCCAAATCAGATTTGGAATTAAACCATAAATATTTTGAGAGATTCCCTTGTTGGAAAAATATTTTCATAAGGAAAAATATCTTCCAAAATTTTTACGTCTCTGCAGAAAAATATTTTTGAGAATTCAGGATCAAAGCATTGATGACTATGAAAGTGATTGGAGAATCCTAAATAGACACATGATGTGGATCTTGGTTCAAGTTTATTTTTAGCGTATGACTTTAGCCAAGGATAGCATAAGCAACTAAACATAAAAAGTGAGAAAATATTGGGGGTTGTATCAAAAAAAGATTGATATGGAGAAATATTATCCAAGGATGAAGGAAATCTATTAATTAAGTAAACAACAGTTTGGCAAGCAAAACTCCAAAATTGGGGTTGGTAGTG
The DNA here is from genome assembly GCA_027704805.1 of Solanum corneliomulleri. NCBI lineage: Eukaryota > Viridiplantae > Streptophyta > Magnoliopsida > Solanales > Solanaceae > Solanum > Solanum corneliomulleri. The sequence continues at coordinate 11,276 of JAKWIY010002756.1, forward strand.
ATGATTGGTGAAGTAGAGTTCTAGCAGTTTCGATAATGTGCCTATGACGTCTTTCAACTAAGGCAATTTTTTGTGGGGTATATGGGGGAGAAGATAAGTGTTGAATCCCAAATTCAGCAAGAAGTGATTTTAGTCCCTGAAATTCTCCTCCCCCATCAGAATATAAGGTGAGAATCTTAGTATTGAAAAAGTTCTCAATGAGTGGCCGGAATTCAGAGAAGACATTGACTACATCACTTTTTTGTTTAAACATATAGAGCCAAATATATTTGGTAAATTGGTCGACAAAAATGACGTAAAAGAATTTTTGATCAAGGGATAAATTGGGTGAAGGACCCCAAACATCGGTATATAGTGGAATTTTTAACCAAATTAAGTTATTATATAAAATAATTTATCAAAGTAATATATTTTTCTAAAATTTTACAAAACTAGTATAAACGTATTTCACAGTAACGTTTTAGGGTATATTTTATTTTTTAAAAACTAACAGCATTAGGTTGATATACGTTACTTTAAGTAACGTTTATTAATCTGACGTCATCAGCTTTTAAAAAATAAAATATATCCTAAAACGTTACTGTGGAATACGTTTATACTAGTTTTGTAAAAATTTTAAAAAACATATTATTTTTGTGAATGATTTTATATAATGACTTAGTTTGTTTAAAACCTATGTATAATGTTTCAAAAGGTCTTGAACTTTGCAAAGAGTTACATGAGAAAGGAATCTTGTGGCTTTTATTGCATTGACATTAATTACAAGATTGAAAATTATCAAAATAAGACAACTGGTAATTTCTTAAAAGAAGCTCAAAAGACCGATATTAGGATGTCCTAAACAACGATGCCACATAGATAAAAGAACTTGAGAAGTATATGTGTCGTGTAGGCTGTAAGAGATGAATGTGTTGATGTCGTAAATATTGGTCATTCGTACAAGTCATCTCTATTCCAGCCTTGTAATAGTGGTGTCCCCGTAGTCAGTGCCTTCACAACAAAAGAGAAAGGAAAGAATTCAATAGATGTTTGGTTTTGTTGACAAAATTTTGAAACAGATATAAGATTCTTTTTGATAGATGGAGTACATAGAATATCATGTAAAGAAAAAGAATGTATGGGAGAGTTTAATGTAGTGGAACCAGTGTGGGTGATCGAAATACCATTACCATCACCCATTGAAACTTGTTCATGACTCGCGTATTCATATGGAGAGGCTATTGTCTGAGAATCAGCAGTGATATGATGTGAGGCACCGAAATCCAGAATCCATGGAGCAGTATCGAGAAAAGATCGAGCAGCAAACATAGCCTTAACATCAAAATGGTTATGCGACTTGGAACGACAAACATTTGCAGTGTGACCAAATTTTTCACATAACTGACATTGGATTTGCATTTTGGCCGGCAAAGGAATAGAGGGACGCCATGGTTGGGAAAAGTTTCCATTGCTTTGAGTGTGTCCATTGCTTTGAGTATGGGGGTACGCCATTGTTGCGTTCCAGAAGGAGTAGTTTGCGAACGCCATTGCGGCTGACCAGACCAGCGCGAGTTTGCATGTTGCTATTGTTATTGTGATTATTTGTTCTCTGTGCAACTTGAGAAGTGATTGAAGTTGGCGGTTGCTTCTTGTCAGTTTGCGTTAGATAAAGTTCATGATCCGTGAGCTTGTGAGCCAATTCCTCATATGAAATAGGAGAGTCTCTTGAATGAATAACAGTACTTAAAGCCTCATATTCAGGTCCAAGGCCACTCAGAATTTTTACAACCAAATCTTCATTAGAAATGCGAGCACCGGCAGCAGCTAATTCATCAGTGATAGTTCTTATCTCCCTGAGATAATCATTGACATATTTTTGATCTCGCCGAACTTTCGCCAATGCATCTCGAAGACTATAGATCCTTGTTTGAGATCTATTTGCATATGTAGTATGCAAATAATCCCGTGCTTCTTTTGAAGTTTCAGCAGAGGCAACTGATGGTGCAATCGTGGAGTCAACAGATGCCATTAAGGCATTGCAAATGAGAATATCTTGCTGGAACCAGATTTTGAAATCTGGATTGACGACATCTTGTGTGTCTTGCATAATGGTGGGCGGTGGCATTATGGATCCATCGAGATAGTTCATTAATTCAAACCCATTCATGACCTTTTGAATTTGAGCTTTCCATGTTGCAAAGTTTGCACCATCAGTAAGTTTGATTGGAAGTTGTGCAGTTGGGTTGATGTTAATGATTTGTGTTTTGGTTGAAGTAACATTCACAATTTTGGATGAAGTGTTGATTTGGTCATCGTTGTTCAGATTTATGTCCGAAGCAGACGAGTTCACCATTGTTTTTAGGTGGTTTGGAAAGGAAAGGGAAAAAAATGAATAAGATGGGAAGAGGATTACGAGTTTATACTCGTTTGAGTGTAGATAGTTCTAATACCATAAAGAAGCAGAATACAGAAGAGAAATGTTTTATGTCTTTCATTGATATTATGTGGTGTTTAAATACAAAATAATTATGTGGTAAAAGATCACACAATATCAGTAAAACTAATGAATCCTATTAATTAAAGGTAAAGATTCAGAGGATATACAATAATGAAATCAGAATATATGATACTGATATGGAAAATATTCCATCTTCAATTAGCTTCTTTAAAATATTACCATACCACCACAAATATTTACAACCAAAAGAGCCCTAGTGTTTTCGGCCACCTTCGTGCCTCGAATCACTAGTCTTAGGAAACACGCATCTAGTTACATATCTTCGAAATAAAAAAAATCTGCCATCTATGTGATCTCTTTGCGTCTTTCAATATGTATTAAATTGTTGCCCCCAACACACATACTCTGATGCTACTATCTCTTTTGGGGAATATTTCAATTTTATTCTCTTGATGCATTGGAGTGTACTACAAACCCATGCGCATTGATTTGATATCCATAACCAACTACGTACTAATCTGCTTCTGACTTTTGATATCCAGCCACACTTTGCGAATAGATATACTTGCATCTCTTCTTTGTCCTCTTCATATAAGCATCATTTAGAATAGTCAAAATATTCAACCACATTAATTTTTCCTTTGCAAGCGATCTTTCTTGGTAGAACAACAACAGTATAATCCTTTGCCTGAGCTCCAAATAAATCAGCTTCCTTCAACTTGGGCAGATCGGCCAACAAAGCTTGGTCACTCTTTGAAATAGAATAGTCCTCCATTGGCGTAAGTGTGTACCTCCCTCGTTGATACCAACATGGTATCTGTACCCTCAATGAATTTAACTTCTTCCAATACCAGCTGCAATCAATTGATGGACTATGATCCTAAATGTTCCATGCGACTTCATATATACTTCATTCACCCATTTAACCCACAAGATATCCTTTGCTTGCTAGCTGCCATAATAATTTTCTCACTGAAGCTATATTCCAATTGCAACACCCGTTGATATAACATACTTTGGTCCATTTTACTAACGCTAGTTTCTTTTACCTTCCATAAGTCCCCACAAGAATTTTCTGCATTTCCGATCAAATCTCTTTCTGTACACTCTGGGGCAATATAAACACTGCCCCACAGAAGTTATACGAATGGCACAACCATTATAATTTGTAACCTTCTACCATAGAATGAGTGTTTAAGAGTATTCTACTCAATTCTGTTTGTAATGTTATCCACCATTTACTGATAATTCATTTTGTTCCATTTCATTGAAGTAAATGGTAACCCCAAATACTTAATAGGAAGTGAACCAAGTGAGAATTTATTTTGGTTAAAATGTTTTGTTCGACACCTTCTTTCACTACAGTTATAAATATGTTTGATTTGTCTAGATTTGCTACCAACATGTTACCTCACTAAAATGATTAAGTGCTTCCATAACTCTCGAGGCTGAACTCAGATTTTCTTTACAAAATATCATAATATCACCTGAAAAAGGTTAAATGAGTTAATTTAATTCCTTTACACATTGGATGAGATTGAAAGCATAGAGCAGTCAATATAGGTTAGGCCCGTTGGGTCGCACTAGCGTAATCGGAATTTAATAGGGATGAGCGAAGATTTTCGAACTCATTTAAGAAAAGAGTTTTTTAGCCCGACCTGAATAAACTTGCTGATTTGTGGGGCTTGAGAAATATCAGTAGGGTCGGTCCGTGGGCCAACAAAAATTAATTAAAAAATATAGGAGAACTTTCACATTATCCAATAAAAATAGCATAATTACTCTATAACTATAATTTGATAATTACAATTCGTAGCTACATGTTATAGGGAGCGAGACTGGAAGAGAGAGAGGAGAGAGGCGAGAGAGGGAAAAAAGTGGGAGAGAGGTAAATTCTATATGTATATTGGGTAGATAATAGTATCTTATATATATGTATTAGTATATATGACAAGCGAGTTTGAGAGAGAGAAGAGAGAGGCGAGCGAGGTTGGGAGAGAGGTGAGCGAGAATGGGAGAGAGGCGAGCGGGAGAAGGCAGAGAGTGGGAGAGAGGTGAATTGTATATGTTTATTAATTATATAATTGTATATTATACATATGCATTTGTATAAAAAGCAAGCGAGATCGGGAGAGAGATGAGAGAGGCGAACAAAATTGAGAGAAGGAGGAAAGAGGCGAGCAAGAGAGGGCAAAGAGTAGAAGATAGGTGAATTATATATGTATATTGATTAGATAATTATTTATTATACATATGTATCTGTATATTCTGGCGAATTATGCATATACAAATGTGGCTAATTATACAAACTCGAAGTCAGCCCACATAATTATGGGAAACTTACCTAAATATACTAAAATAAATAAATATTTACCATTTATAGCAACAATAGTTTTTTTTTATTTGAACACTTTTAATTCATTTATAATACAAGTTTAATATATATTACAAAGATCAATTTATTATTCACATATAATACAATTTTTAATGATGAATAATACATTTATCACAGATTTTAATACACTTATAATGCAATGTGACAATTTTTTACCAAACAAACATGATATATTTCAAAATACAATTATAATTCATATATATTGCATACATAATTCACTTTTAATACATATTACATATTTAACAAAGCATTGCTATAAATGGTAATAAACAAAAAGTATCGCTAAAATCAGTAATTATTTTTTAAAATGTATTAATTTATGTAATTTTTCCCATAATTAATGTATAATGTTAGTCGTGAGTGGTAATTATAGCAAGCTATAACTATGATGAGTAATTAAGTAGTATAAGTTTGCTTAACCGCGTAATTTTCTCAAAAATATAATGTAATATTAAAATTTAAAATCAAAGAGAGTCCAAACTCAAAACAATTAGATTAATGTTTTTATTTAGCTATTTATACTTTTATTTGAAAAAAAAACTTAAGAAATATTATAAAAATAATTTTATTTGTGGATTTGATTAACAACTAGTATCATTAACATCATGTAATATTGTTTTGTCGATATTTATGATAATAATTATAAATTATAATTTAATTTAATTTAATAATTATAAAAATATAATTTTTGAAAAAGTTAGCTTGTCCGGCAAGCCTGTAGCCCACATACTTGTGGGTTGGGCCGACCGTTTTCTGGCCCACACTGAAAATAAGTCAGCCCGACTGACCAGTAAAATGTCAAAGTCTGTATGGGTTAGCCTCGATGGGGTGGATTAGCCCCGATGGGGTGGGCTAGCTCATATGGACAACTCTAGACAATTTACTCATTTTAGTTAGATACTTCATTAAAATAACAAACAAAAGAAGGGATATGGAATCCCCCTATTGCTTTTGGAAGGTTTGAAACCCTCGATTCATCTGACTTAAGGAGAAAGAGAGAACAAGATGAGAGGGTTTGCCTCCTTATTGCCCTTTACAACATATGCTCATGGACAATTTATCTCTAATTGAATTTCCTTATCTTTCTTCTTCAAGTTACGAGTTGAGATTTGGAGAGAGTGGATAGGACAGGGTGATGAATGACGTAAAGGAAGGGATGTTTGAAGTCCCTCTGGCCCTCAAAGTAATCATGTCCTTCTCCATTCACATTCACATTCACATTCACAGAGAATTTTGTAATAGTAACACATGCATACCATAACCATTTTGGTGAAAGTTTCTGGAAATCCAAAGCTTCCTCCATAAATTCCCAACTCACCATGTCATATAGCTTTCTAAGATCAATCCTCTGATAGAGGTCCTATTATAATGTCAAAGTAAATCATGACATTGTGCATCAATGATCTACCTTTCACAAAAGTTGCATGTGTTTCTCCTGTCAACTAGGGAGCACCTCTTTTAGTCTTGTACGAGCACCTTAGAGACACACTTACTTCAATTTTGATTCTCTACCTTTTATAATCCAAAAATTTGTGACTAGAAATATAGTTCATAAAAATTGATGTAACAAAAATAACTTTTATCTATCTATCTCTATATTCTATACTATCATAAAAGCTCACTTAAATATTAAATTACTATAACATCCCCACAAAAACCACTCAATTACGTGTATCTTATATATTTTATGTTCATATTTATTTATATTACATTTAAAGCAGCACTTTTTCATATTTAAGACTTGTGGCTTTTCTGAAGAATTTCTCCCCAAATTCGATTTTACCTCCAACAAATAAAGAACATTCTCACGTTCATACTTTGATTTTAGAAGATAGTACTTTGCGATGACCATAATTATCAATCCAATAGGCTAATCATTCATCAATATGTACTTGTATGTTCACTACCAAAAAAAAGGGTCATTTTGTGGAGGGTTTGTTATTGATTTATGGGAGTTTTTGATCCACACAAAATTAATTGAGGCGGTTTTAGAAACTGTCACAATTGCCCATGCTACAAACATATTTGTGACGGTTTAATAGACATCCATTGGGTTTATAACCTACACAATAAAATTTCAATATCTTATTTAATTCTTTTGAAATGATTTTTACCTTTTTTTATTTTTATTTTTTATTCTCCTTAGGAGCTCCCACCCCTTTTGCTTCCTTGGTGACTTCAACTCGCAGACCAACTCCTATCCCTTTTTCTCACTTGGTGACTCGAACTTCCAATCTTTAGGTTGAAAGTGAGGGGTGTTTACCATTCAGTTCTACCATTTATAACATAGACTACATTTAAAATATTCAAGTTACAAAATAACATAAATTTTAATTCATGAAAAAGTGACACAATTAGTAACTATATTTGATAACTTAATGTTTAAAACTTTAACAACTGATTTCACATCAAACAAATTGAAAAAAGGTAATATAGTAATTTGAGTTTATAATTTTAAATTTCGTATTTTCTTTCATCACAACAACACCATTTATTCTTATAACATAATAATATTTTGTTGATATAGTATTAGATGAATTTCACATTTTATTAAATTTATGTTCATTAATTTTTAGATAAAGACAAATTTATACATTCAAATGGAAAAATGGTCTCAACTATATAGTAGTTGTGTCTTAATAGAATATCCGATTTTTTAAAAACTTGTATTTTAAAGTCAAATATTAAAATTTAAATGCTCAACTTCATTATATTCAGATTTAACATCTTAATCTTATTAAAAATAAGTGATACCTAAATCATCTCAAATAATTTCTCATTTTAAAGTCAAAACGTGCTACTAGTACCTTATGGTGAAGGTTGTTATTTTTAATCTTACCTAATCTTGTATGACTGCACATCCACATCCACTTATGTTAAATATTTATTTCATGAAATATATTAAACTTTACCGACCTAGTGCTTATTATCATATATTGTCATCATATAAATTTACCTTTTACTTTAGTGTGTGTGTGTATATAATATATATATATATTATATATATATATATATATATATAGACCTCAATAATTTTTTTTTAATAGTGGTTCCTCTGCGATTATCCTCACATACATTCTATTTATATCATTTTAAAATACTAATAGTACTAATTAGCATATGCACATATTCAAAAACTAGTGATAATAGAAGTAACAAAAGTGGAACACGAGAATTTCTTCAAATAAATAAATATGAGATTGTAAACTTAAAAAATTACTGGTGAAAAAGTGAATACAAAAAGTATTTGGAGTGGGTGCGGGGAAGGGTAGTTTCTTAAAATAGTTAGATGAAAAGTGTGATCCATCCTCCCGCCCAAAAATTGTTAACCCCATTGATGAAAAGTGTGATCCATCCTCCCGCCCAAAAATTGTAAACCTCATTACTTCAGTTGAACTTCACCGGCTTCATCGGCCTTCCAAAATCCATGAAGATGAGCACTCCAAATGAAAAAGTTTCTACTCGTCTTAAGAATCTGAAATCCGCCATTGAGGAAGTGTCTACTCGTCTAGAAGATCTAAAATCCACCACTGAAGGGGTTTCTAATCGTGTAGAGGATCTAAAATCCACCATTGAAGAAGTTTCAACTCATCAAAAAGATCTAAAATACGCCATTGAAGAAATTTCTACTCTTCTAAAAGAATCCAATCCACCATTGAAGATGAGTACTCCAACTGAAGAGGTTTATGGGGAGAAAGAAGTCTCCACTGATCTAACATCTACCATTCAAAAATTTTCCACTCATCTGAAAAAATCCAGCTACGAAGATTGGATTCTAATTGTGACTAACCTGGTGGATTGCGTCGATCATCGGTTCCCGTCAACTACAGAACAGAATATCTCTGACATTAAGCGTCAAATTTTTTCGTGCATCGAAGTCCTTGATTCAGTTCCTCCAGGTATGGATTATCCAGAAGAAGAAAAAAAAACGCATCCAATTTAATTTATGAATAAGTGAGTTTAAATGGTACGAATTCGTGCAGAGAAGAGGGAATCTATTGATGATCGTTCAATGTTTGAGTATCTAAAAGGAAGGTTTTATAATATGATTCCTGATGTTTACGAGGAGAAATCAGAGGAACATCTCGAAAACGCTGTAAGTGTAAATGAAGAATTACATATTTGAATTTGTGTTTGGTTTCCTTCTTACTGTTGATTTTATCTACCAGATTCAATTGAATCCATTTTTGGTGAAAGCTTGGGATTGCCTCGGCCAATGCGTTTCCAAGAAAGGGCATAATCATAGAGCAAAAAACTGTTATAAGTTTGTCCTTAAAATGGTTATATTTTGCTGCTTCTTCAGTACTTAAGTTTTCTGTTCTCTAAACTTCAAAAGCTCCCTTCATTTAATGGATTCTTCCTCTTTTTCTTTTTTTTTTTGATTTAGGGTGGAGAGAATGCAGAAATTTTACGTCGAATTGCAACCCTTGAATATAAACATTCACTAGGTGAGCACAATTCTTCTGTTTTCCCTCGTTAATCTTATTTTATTTATTTATACTCTACAAATGATATAAAATGCTGCTGATCTGTTCATCTGATTGTATATCTATATCATAGTTTCTAAACATTCAGCCACGCACCTGAGGCAATGCATCAAATATGCCAGAAAGACACTCGATCTGGATCGCATGGATGGAGGTTGTGCATGTAAGTGGAACCATGAAGTACCATATGAGCAGTGCTTGACTTTTATTAAGTGTATGCTATACTAATGAAAACATCCAAGTGTCCTGCTTTACTATAGAGTGTATGTTATACTTGGAGCTTTACCTAGTATCTGCACACAGCTTTAGCTATAATAAACATTTTGATAAATCCAATTTTCAAGTCCTTCACTGAACTTCATTTGGTTGGTAGATACCTTAGGATGTGCATATTTCAATTTGTTTCTTTTGAGTGGAGGACGACATTACATTCAGCTTCAACCGGCGTTAGAGGCATTCCAATATGCTGTAAGTAGTTTTTTCAATCTTGTCTCTGTACATTTGTTTCCCCTTATTTTAACATGAAATATATGTGAAAGTTTCTTTTGATTTCCTACCCTATTTCAGAAAAAAATTGTTGCACAGAAGTCAATCCCAAACCTCGAATACAAGTGTAGCATGGTAAGTTGTTGAAAAAAACAACTGATTTTCACTTATGAACTGTTATATCATATATAGGATCTTTCAAAACACAGGGTTCTCAATTGTTGCTAATTACCACCTCGTAATTTTAAAGAACAAGATCTAGAAAAACTAAAAATAAAGAAAAAGAAACAAAGACAAGAGACCATGTATTAAGTTGTACACTGCACTGTGCAGCAAGGTTGCAGAGAATGCCTCTAAATAAGCTTGGTTTTCTCATAGTTTGAATCAAACCATTCAAAACACTGAAAACTTTACAGATAAGACAAAAGGTGGTAATCTAAAGGAAAAAGTCATGATTAGAAATAGAAGCATTCTCTCATGAAATTGGAAATATGTACACAGGTTGTACTTGAAAGTTGAAACACACATGAGGATACAGGTTATAATAAAACAAGGAAAGCACTGGAAACTTAAAAGAAAAATAGAAACTCGTACGTGAAAACAGAATCTGATAATAACTCATTGTATTAGTTACCTCTTTCAGGTAGTTAAGAATTATGTCTGACTATTTCAAGTGTGTATATAGAGAATTGAGTTTGGTACAAAAAGATCAGTAAATGACTATTGCAAATCTTCTGCAAATCAGTGATATGTTGGATTGAGTTTGGTACGAAATAATCTATCTACAAGAACAAGTGTGTGTATAGAGAAGTACAACTTCGAATTAGAAAAACAGCCCGATTTAAAAGAACTGGCTTTTGCAAGCTTGAAAGTTTTATGCTTAGTGAAGAAAGAACCAATAGTCTCTAAAAACCCTCACTTTTATTCATCTTCAAATTCTATGTTTGCACATATCATGATATCTTAAATATAGACTTCACTTTCCCCTTTCAAAAATTCAATGCCATGTTGGAAAAATTTGATATTGGTTTTCTCAGGTGGATAGGTATCTGGAGAACTACAAGATGTCCTTAAAAGGATTTTCAGATTCTATATCAACGGATCCTATGAGTGATGGTTCACATCAAATGAGACTGACGCTCCAGCTTCTTGACAGAGTAAAAAGATTACTTCAGGTAAGATTATGGCATTGTGTTTATTTTTTATAAAGCATCCATAAGTGATATTATAATTCATTGAACTAAGAACGGCTTGGTTGATGACATTAGGATCATAAGGGAAGTGAGTATGACTAAAGGTTTTTTGTTTCCAGCATATATACAAAGTTCAGGCCAGTGATAACAACTTGCAATAGGTATTCGAGGAGTCACACTCCCTGCAATTGCACATCTGACCTGTCCAACTCCCAACATGTCACAGTGGAGTGGTTTGATGTGTTCACACATACCTGTCACTAGTATGGAACTCTAACCTGTTTAAACACTGATTTCATTGTAGGAGTTACCAAGGAAAGCATTCTGTTTCCTGCTATAACATAATGTATGATGTGGTCCTTTAAGATAGCTTCCGAGATAACCAGTCAATATCTATAAAGTTCTGCTCTGACATCCTTTAGGTAACAAGTACTAATGATAGTTAGGGGGCATATATACACCCTGAAAATTGGTTTTATGGTATGACAGGAAAAACACCAAAACATAGTCATGCTTTCTGTGATTTCTAAAATTGTCTTAATGTGTAGGTTTGACGCACATTTGATTTGGTGAATCTTGGAATATTTCTAAACAAATTGAGTCTAGGAAACTGCAATAGGCAGCTAAGATTATGTGGAATTAATAGTTGTTCGTATAGAAATATTCTAGTTGGTTGCTAAGTTAGTAATACTATTTGTATCAACTTGATAACTCTTCTGTGGCTACCCCAGAAAGCTTGGTTAAGTTTCTCCTACTCGGCGATTTTTTTTCTGAATCTTTTTCACTTACTACAACGATAACACGCACTACAAATAGTTGCAAAAGCTTCTCATGCACAATAAAGTTATCCACTTGGGAAATGGTTTTAAGCGTTAAGCATTAGAAGTATCTAAAAGAAAAGGAGATGAGGTACTGTCTGATTCTTGTTTCCTTAAATAGTCCAATTTGTTCAATGAGTTAACTGTGAGCCCCTGTATTGACTGAACGGTGCCTGAGGTAACATTTTAGTTGTTTCTTCTTTTATTTCTTGATTTTTTTTCTAGAAACAGGAATATAGTGTTAAAAATATAATGCCTTAAGATTCTCAGTTGTTAAATGCTTTCTTCTTTGAAGCTGTTAAGACATTATGAATGAGATTGTGAATGATGCATTTGAATTATGTGATCCTGCTTTTCAGGGTAAGCATAATGACAAGAATAAGGGAAAGAGTAAGAAAAAGTGTACGGAAACGAGCTTGCATGCCCAGATCCAATCACTTGCTAATATTGATGGTAAGGCTATATATTCTTCCTTAGATATTGAACTGTAAACAATGAGGTGTATGATTTACCTATTTATCTATTAGTTGAGGTAATAGAGTGCTTTCTGGCAGTGAATCCTCTATACAACAGAGCAACCGTGGATCTCTTACATGATGGCCTTAACAAACAGATTGAGGTTGTAGCAACAGTACGGTGCTTAGTTAAATATGATTATCGAGCTCCGCTGTAAGTTACTTTATCTTGGAGGAACCCACACGAGTTGATCATTTTTAGAATTTCCTTTATAAGTGAAAGTTACATGTCTGTTCGGCCCTAGTTTAAGCTTAATATTTATTTCTCAACGTGTACTCTCATTCTACAGTTACTATATGCTCTGTGACTCTGATGGGAACAGTTTCGTACTTACAGTGTTCGGCATACAGAAGGAAGCAGTAAGCACTACTTTATGCTGTTTAATGTTTCTTGGTACATTTATCCATTAAGTAGAGTATCTTGGAGAAACCGATGCTAAACTACTGCAGCACTACATGCCTAAAAAATTAGATGAAGGGGGAGGCACCTCACTTCTTTAATATGTAACCAAACACTGAAGGTAACAAGAGAATAGTTAAGTGAGTTAGCATTTTATAAATTTTCTGTAAATTGGAATAGTTTGTTTCCTATATCATACAATCAAACATCATTTTTATCTTGATTTTCTCATTCGTCTATACGTCAAGGAAAAAAGATTTTAATATCATTACTTAACAAACTACTCTTGTTGACAGATAAAACCAGGAGATCAGGTCACACTATTGGATCCCATTTGCAAATTTGTTGATTTTGAATGGGGAGGAAAGGTAAACTCGTTATAGTATCTGTGGTATTTCAGATGCAATAATATTCCAAATGTCATTTTGCTTTCTAATAATGATCATGTCAATAATCTGACTTCCTCGTGATTTATAACAATCTACCATCCATTTTTTTTTCATTCTTCACTAATACATTGTTATTTTTATTGCAGCACTATCAATTCAAGTCTGTGCGAGTTTATCTTGTGAAAGGTATTGTTGTAAATGGAAATCCCCTGAGGTCAAACTACTCTAGTCTATTAGATGCTGGCCATAACTGAGGGCAAAATACTCTAGTCTATTTGATGCAAATTTGTGATCTTGTTATGAGATAAACGCTACTTCCCCTGTATTTTTTTTCCAGTCTGACAATGCCATTTCCTTCAGATATTATATTTCTTTGACAATTGATGATTTGTGTTCTCTTCGTAGTTCTTCGGTCAAATCCTATTTTCAGTATGTAGTTTTCTCTAGTTTTGTCCCGATATGTCTTGTGAAGAAATATAAAGCGTATTGGCCAAATAGAATTCTCTCTATATTGATCAATTGAAGCTACAGATGTTTGGTCTATTTATACATCACGTAGTACTCAAGACATAGAGTCCTACGTAACCTAAGTTTAGCATGTAGTAGTCCTAACTATATACAAACACAAATCCTTGTACATCTATGATTCTAGTTAAGTAGGTATCTAGTCAGGGCTGTCTCAACAAGTTTAGGGATCTAAAGCCAAATTTTATAAAGAGACCTTATTGTTTTTAGTTGACACATATAAATTGAATAATTATAACATACTTAGTGTAATCATACAAATGTGGTTTGGAGAGACATGATATGTGTAGACATTATGAAATAAGAATGCAAATAATGTAAATTTTCAATAAAAAAATATGTAATATAAAGTTAGAATAATAAATCATGACTAAAAATTTTAAAATTATGATGATATTAAAATAGTATTGCGATGAATTTGATAAGTAGATAAATAATATTAAAAAAGCGTTTGATTAGTTTTAGTGCTTGAAATTGAAGAAGACACCAAAACAAATTTGATCTTTTTCGAAAAAATGCATAAGTACTCCCCTAAACTATGACTGAAATTTCAGACACACCTTAACTAAACTAAGGCTATTACCCCCTGAACTTATTGGTTTTTTTTTTGTAATTTTATACACCGTTTGTATTACGTGACATATTTCGTGACTCCACGCAACTGAGGCGTGTAGGAGATATTTGGATGCCACGTAAGCCAAAAAGGTGCACAAAATTATAAAAACACAATAATTCGGAGGGGTAATAAGACCAGTTTGTATGTCTGTGTGATTTTAGTCATAGTCTAGGGGTACTTGTGCATTTTCCCTTATATAAACACGTAACAATAGATTTTACATAATATAGAATGCTCTAACATTTGAGAGACTTCACAATATCAATAATGAAAGAATAAAAAATAGTGAAAGGAGAATAAAAAGAAGTATAAGAACATAATATTGTTGGTTCCTCTTTCCTCAATTCCAAATTTAGCCATTTAGCTCTTCCTAAACCCTTTGGTTTCAAGCCAACCTCAAAACCCACTTTTGGGCCTTCTCCTCTCAATTCTCCGAGGCCCATTTCATTCTCAATATCTTCAGCTGGCCCAACACCTTATTCCAATTCCTTTTCCAAATTTTCCATCCCACCCAGTGACCCGACCCGCTCCACTTCTTTATTCTCAAAGAAAGCAGAAATAGCGTGAGAAGGCACGTGAATCAGACATCACTGCCATTTTTGTTGTCTTCTTCAATTCCCATGACAAGAGTACACCGGCGCAGCTCTTCTACCAGGAAAAGCAATACAAGTTTTCGTCATCGAGCCACGTTCCATCTCGAGGACGCTCAAATAGATCCTAGCCCTCCACCTCCGTTGAGAATTGTACAAGTTTGGTACAATGTTCGAGTTGGCTGACAACTTATAGGAGGATTTGAATTTCGAATTTCAAATCTCTCCAAATCCATCCCGTTTTCCCTTCCATTTTTATCTAATCTTTCATCCATAAATAGCATCTTTTTCTACATTTTTTTGAGGGTTTTTTCGATTTGGGAAAAAATAGGGTTAGAAAAATAGAAAAAGGTTGGAGGGGGAGTAGAAAGAGAACGCAGGAAAAAGAATTAAGAGTTACAGAGAATCAACAGGCAAAAGCGAGGTAGGATTTACAGCGACAACGATCATAAAGTTAAAGTTTCTGGTCTCCTATTTGGCATTCAAATTTCTGTAGATCGTTGGAAGTGGGGTTGCTCTCTTAAGCTCTTCGTCGTCCTGAGTTTGCTGCTCCAAAATAGGTACATCCTCCTTTACTCTTTCGCCGCTCTCTTGTTTATGTCGAATTGAGAATGGTGAGCTGTTGTCTGCGAGAAATAGCGAAACACTAATGGTTTAATTTCCTTGGCTTCTTCTTGTTCTGAGAATAGATGATTTTCTGTTTTGTTCTGCTTATGATGGTCTAAAATTAATTTGGGTTAAAGTTCAGATTGTTCATTGTGTATTTTGTCTTTGTGAAGTCTTAGTTTCAATTATTTCTCCCTTTGTTCCATAGCTTTGTTTGCTGAAATCTCTTATATCTTTCTGTGGTAGTTTTGTTTTCTGACCATGTGAGCTTGACATAATCTAGAGATAGTGTGAATCTATGACTCCACGTTCAATTTGTTTTTGTCGATTTGGTTTGAACGATTTTATATCCAGGCATTTTAGTTTAGTTTGTTACATCTTTTGTAAAGAGATTTCCTGCTCATTCTGAATAATTTGATCATCTACTATTTAATACATTATGGTTAATGTGTTGGATGTAACATTTAGGAAGGGTGTAAAGGTTGTTCATGCTTTAATATTTGGAGTGTTTTAAGTTACTTGGCAGTCTTCTTAGCGTCTATGATTTATGCTACTGCTTCAATTTAGCGTAGGCGTTTGACTCATCTGCTTTGATTTCTTATGTCCTTATTGGTATATGTGTTTACTATGTTTTTTTGGATTAGTTGTATTTAAAAAAAATAAAAACTTGACTTGACTGCCTTCTTTACCGAAAGATCATATTTAGAGCAGTAGGGTATGGTTGATTAAGTTTCTCTATGACATAACATTTTTTTCATTAGTAGTTCGATTTCTTCAGCCTGTTTGTTTGCATTCTGAAATCACTATTATGCAAGTTGACCCTTGTCTCCATTCTTAGTATTGTGTTTCCTCCACTCTAGTTAATTCTTCATGGCATTTTAAGAGTTCAGTATAGAAATCTCGTTTGTTACTAGTGCGTAGCTATGTGGTTGATTTCTTGGCTTGTGAATGTGGTCATACTTAAAATGACTTGTTCATTGATGTAATGTGCAAAACTTGTAGTCTGTGTTGAATCGGTTTTATTTGATTTCCTTGTATTAAATTAACGATTGGCTACTTGTACTTTTTGTCTGTCTTTGTTTGATGCATGTGAAATCTGTCCAAGTCCTTAAGAACGCTATCCTTTTCTCATATTGAGAGAGCCATAAAGGCTCAAAATCATTCATTTCGAGTCTGCCATCAAGTGGAATTGAAGAATAAATCCATGAATTCAATGTATAGGTAAATGGAGCTGATATACGGGACTGTATACACTAGTATGCACCTATTGGATACTAGAATGGGAAAATGAGTCTAAAAGCCCCCAAATTCAGTTTTATATTTTGTTGTTGGGCCTAATGTGACGTCCCGCCACAATTCTAGCCTGATTTGGCGTCCGAATGGGGAAGAAGGATATAGAGTTGTGAAGAGGTTTGCAGAGAACTCTAGACCCTTCTAGATTTCTGGAGAAGACTAGAGAATTCCTTAGAATTCGAATTCTCTAAAATACTTTAGATTCTTCTGGAAGAGTTTCACATATTCTAAAAAATGTAGAATTCTCTAGAATATGGACTATAGTGTAATTGAAGGACTTGTAGAGAAATTTTTATTTGCACTTAGGCCCTTAGGAGGTAGTATAAATAGAAGGGTCTCTCATTTGTAGCTCATCCAAGAATCCAACCAAGCAAAGTTGTAAGCAAATCTTCCAAGCTTAATATCAGCCCTCTTCCAAAGTTCTTTTTAAGTCTTTTTTTACATTCTCTTAGCAATCCAAGTCTTAGAGGCTTACTTGAGCTTACTAGATCGTGAAAGATTCATGAGTAAGTTGTCGAGTGCCACACGGAGTCTTAGCAAATACTCTAAGTCCGTGACAAAGTGGTATCAGAGCCAGGTTTGATTATAAGAGAATGACTAACGAAGGATACGTAAACGGCGCTAGCACCACCAACGTCCGTATGGATGGTGGAAAGAAGAACGGAAAGGGGAAGAAACATCAAAAGGGTAACGAGGAAATGTTGCCCGAGCTCACACCTAGCGAGGCGCTAACATCTCACCCACCCTCGACTGTCGATGCAAGTGACGAAGAAATAGGCGAAGATGCCATAGACGTCACTGCTGGAGAAGAATGGGTTGCAAGGGTAGAAGTGGCAAGACAAGCCGTCGAGATCTTAGGCTGGCGCATGAACGTGATTGACAACAAGTTCAAGACCCTTGAGGACTTTACCCTTGAGGAGAATGAGAACATCCGGAAGGAGTTGGAGGGACGTCAGCAGGCCGAGTTCGAGATGAAGGAGGTCATCACTTCTGTGGAGTGTCGGTTTATGGAAATGCTTAACACGAAGGAAACCATCACTTCGTTGGAGCGACAGCTGACGGAAGCACTTGGCACGATCGAGACACTGAGTGTCAAAGTGAAAGCACTCAAGGAAGGCGTGGAGGTTGGAGGATTTGCATAACCTGACCGTGATAGAGAGGCCAGGGTCTAGGCTCCCAAGCCACCTATGTTCAAAGGCATCCACGACGCGCAAGAGGTGGAGAATTTCTTATGGCACTTGGAGAACTACTTCAACTGTAGTCGGGTGAGAAGTGACTCGAACAAGATCAACACATCTGTGTTGTATCTTTCGGAGATGGCCATGTTATGGTGGAGGCATAAAGAGTCCGACATCAGGAAGGGGACGTGCACCATCAACACGTGGGAGCAATTCCGCGAAGAGTTCAAGAGGGCGTTCTTCCCCAACAACGTCATCTATGAGGCAAAGCGCAAGTTTAGGGAGTTAAAGCAAATGGGGAGCATACACGCATATGTGCAGGAGTTCACCACCCTTACGCTTCAGATTCCCAACCTCACGGATGAAGATATGTTGTTCCACTTCATGGATGGGCTGCAAAATTGGGCCAGGACAGAGTTGGAACACCGACAGGTCAGGACGATTGATGAAGCCATCACACAGGCCGAAGCCTTGACAGACTTCAGGCAAGAGAAGCCTTACAGTGCCGGAGGGGACGACGTTAGAGGTAGTCATGATAATGGTGGGGGAGATCGTGGCGAATGCGAGGAGCAACGACCTCAGAGGCATGATACTTATAGGTCCAACGGCAAGAAGTCTGGAGAACATGGCAACACGGTGAGGAAGACACAGGTTGCCAAGGGAGATGGTTGCTACATATGCGGTGGACCGCATGGCTATGCAAGGTGCCCCAATCTGAAGAGCTTTAGTGCTATCCTGCGAGAGCAGAAAGAGAAGGAAGCACATGAGCAAGAACAAGGTGCGGAGACAACACAGTTGGGCTTGATAAGACTATGCGGAGCTATCACCAAGCAACCAGAGAAGCCAAGAATATGCGGCTCGCAATATGTCGACATCACGATCAATGGAAGACCCACTCGTGCTATTGTCGACAAAGGTGCAGAGGTCACTATCATGACCAAGACGACAGCGACAAGTTTGGGGCTGCGTTACAATCCAAGTAACGCACAACTTAGGAAGGTCAACGCACCACCGACTCCCGTGAATGGAGTCGCGCATGGAGTAAGCATCACGCTAGGCGAGTGGCAAGGTAAAACCAACTTCATTGTCGCTCCTTTAGATCTCTTTGATGTAATTCTTGGGCAGGAGTTCTTCCAGGCGTGTCACGTGGTGATCGATCCTTACCTCCAACAACTTATGGTCTTGGAGAAAGGAGGAACATGTATGATTTCCATGGTTAAGGCATCAAAGACAGAGGGACAGGTCCGACTGACAGCCATGCAGCTTGAGAGGGTCGACAAGAGAAAAAGGATGACATCTGCAACTACCATTGCAAGTTCGGGAGAAGACAATGGTGCTGAGAAGTCCTTGCCACCGTGCACGAAAAAGGTTCCAAGAGGGAACACTGTCGTGATGAAAGAGAAGCCGTCGAGGCACTTGCCTCCTAGGAAGGAGGAAATTTGAAAGATCAAGCCGAGACAGATCAGACAACAGCTAAGGGAGCTGCTCAAAGGGATTGATCGAGTGCGTGGATTGATGATCGCATGACAAAACTCGAATATCGATGCAGCAGCGATGCGACGCGATCGTCGCATCAATAGATGTGGGAGAGCATGACGTCCCGCCACAATTCTAGCCTGATTTGGCGTCCGAATGGGGCAGAAGGATCTAGAGTTCTGAAGAGGTTTGCAGAGAACTCTAGACCCTTCTAGATTTCTGGAGAAGACTAGAGAATTCCTTAGAATTCTCTAGAATACTTTAGATTCTTTTGGAAGAGTTTAACATATTCTAGAAAATGTAGAATTCTCTAGAATATGGACTAAAGTGTAATTATTAGAAGGACTTGTAGAGAAATTTTTATTTGCACTTAGGCCCTTAGGAGGTAGTATAAAGAGAAGGGCCTCTCATTTGTAACTCATCCAAGAATCCAACCAAGCAAAGTTGTAAGCAAATCTTCCAAGCTTAATATAAGCCCTCTTCCAAAGTTCTTTCTAAGTCTTTCTTTACATTCTCTTAGCGATCTAAGTCTTAGAGGATTACTTGAGCTTACAAGATCGTGAAAGATTCGTGAGTAAGTTGTCGAGTGCCGCACGGAGTCTTAGCAAATACTCTAAGTCTGTAACACTAAGACCTTTTATTTTAGGGCAAATGACATAAATAACATACTTTTAGGGTTAAATGACCATTTGTCCCTTGCAAGTTTCTAATGACCAGAATCCCTCAAAAATATATACAAAAACACAAATACACAATAGGGCTAATACAATAAAAAGGTAGCGGATACGTTATATATTTTTTGTCACATTTTTGTATCCGCCTCATTTTTTGTCACATTTTTTTATCGCCTCATTTGACTTAAAAATGAGGGATTTAGTATTTTTAAAACTAATAAGGGGTAAGGGTAATAAGTGAACTTAAGGGATGAATTTTTGTCATTTTTCCTTTATTTAATTGATTTATGTTGTTAGTTTAGAACAGATACAAAATGTGACAAGAATTGGGCCAAAGGCCCAAAACGACTATAGGCCCAAGTACTAGTCCAGGCGAACAGATCTAGACTTGGGCCCAAGTCTTCTTTCTCTATCTCATTTATTTGTTATTATGTGTTTTATGTGTGTACTTAATTTTAGGGTTCCAAAATTCAACTCTCCAAAAGATAAATCATTTTAAATTAAAATTTTAAAAACAAGTAAATATTTTACTTTCATTTAGTCAAAAACGCCTAGTTTTAAAATATTAGCTAAATGATTAATTGTTGGATAACCACGTGTTAGCAAATGTTCTAGTTGCTTTAAAAACCTTTCTAGAACATTAAGAGCCTGTTTGACTCAGCTTAAAAGTTGGTCAAACTGACTTAAAAGCTGGTTTTTGACTTATTTAGCTGTTTGGCAATACTCAAAACAGCTTATTTTAAGTTAAAAAAAAACTTATTTTAAGCCAAAAGTTAAAAGCTGGGGTAGGGGTGCTTTTTTTTTCCAGCTCATAAGCTGTTTTAAGTTGACCACATTTTTACCTTTTTGCCCTTAATATTTTTATACAATCTCCAAGTTATCCACATAACCCTAACATCTCTTTCTTCTATTTTTCCCTTTTCACGTGTGGATGATAGACAATTACTATTACTAATGAATGAAAATAAAATAAATCTTAAATCTTTCAAGTGATCTATTCAAATTATATATTATTAAAATGTAAAATAAGTTGCACATATAACTTCAATAAAAATTTATATTTCTCTTATAAATAATTTGTGATAATAAAGAAATATGTGAATGATAGACAATTATTATTACCTATGGATGAAACTAAAATAAAATCTTAAATCGTTCTTTAATCTATTCAAATTATATATCTTTAAAATCTATAATAAGTTTATATTCCTCTTATAAATAATTTGTGATGAGAAATAAATATGTGAATGATAGCAATATATAATTATTTATGGCTGTAAAATATAAATTAATTAACTTTTATTATGTTAACAGTTTTTAAGGGTATTTCAGACATTTTGATTTAAAAAGCTGTTTATCAGCACTTATTTGCCAAACACATCAACAACTTTTTTTTTAACTTCAGCACTTTTATCCAAACGCATAACTGCTTATTTTAAAAATAAGTTTCAGCACTTTCAAAAGTACTTTTTTAAAGCTGCTTTTAATAAGCCCATCCAAACGGGCCCTAATTATGAATCTCAAATCCCTTTTTTACATTTTCATTAGATTTTTGTTTTCATCTTTTGAAAAATAATTTTTTTGATTTTTCTTAAAAATTAAGTGATGACTCTTAAAATCTGTCTAGTCTAAATAATAATATTTTTTTAATTAAAATAGTTATAACTTAATTTCAATTGATATTTGACTATTTTAATTCTTTATTACTTATGTGGAGGTTGAATTTAAGAAGGGTATTGAACCCGAGATGACGACATAAGTTAGGGTGTAGGCCTCCCCCCTATGAATTTTGAGGTCATTTGGCATTGATAGACTTGGTATCTTCAACCACCAAAGTTTATTCTGTCTTTACATACTCGTCTGTAACGTGTATAAATATTTTAATATTATTTTTTTTTTACTTCTTGCTACAAAAAAAAATTAAAAAATATTATTACTTTATTTATCTTGTATTTAAATCAATTTAATACACATATTATTTTCGCCTTGTATCTTAACTTTCTTTTACCTTCATTTATTATTTTTTCCCTTTTAATTTTCTATTGATTTTATTAGTTTTTCTATGGACTATTTGAATGAATTCAGGTCACTACTCAATAAGTGTCGTTAATTGATGTACTTAAGTAATTAATTCATGTAATTTGTATTTATTTTAATTATTAAAAATCCCCAATTTGATATTTCTGATTATCAAATAATAGAAAACCTCGATCAATCATAGCGCATGTTAGATTTTTGAACTACAAATCTAAAATGGAATTTTTCTTGTTGGAAAAAATAGAACATTTGATTTTTTTTATTTGGGATGTTCAATTTTAATTTTCTGTGACTTTTGGTTAGAGAAAGTCTTGTGAATTAATTGCAGTCATATAATGTAAAATTACTTCATTGATTTTTTTGTTTTTCCAAGGAATCGGCTTAGTAGGATCTATTTCACAAGATAGTGGATATTATCGATTCTTTAATTTTAATTTTTTATTTCTAATAATTATTTTGAAATAACCTTCTAAAATTTAATCTTTTTTGTTAATTATATAGTATTTTACATACGAATTGTCTACACAAATAGGAGAATCCACATAATTTAAATTTTGACAAGTTTACTTGAATTCTCTAATTTGTATGGACAATTCGTAGGTAAAATACTATATAATTAACAAAAAAAAAAATGTTGGCAAGTTGTTTCAAAAATAATTTATTAGAAATAAAAAATTTAGGATTAAAGATTTTGATAATATCCACCACCTTGTGAAATAAATTCTAATAAGCCAATTCCCTGGAAAAACAAAAAAAATCAATGAAATAATTTTCCATTATATGACTGCAATTAATTCACAAGACTTTCTCTAACCAAAAGTCACAGAAAATTAAAACTGAACATCCCAAATAAAAAAAATTAAAATGTTCTATTTTTTCCAACAAGAAAAATTCCATTTTTAATTTGTAGTGCAAAAATCTAACATGTGCTATGATTGATCGAGGTTTTCTATTATTTGATAATCAAAAATATCAAAATTGGAGATTTTTAATATTTAAAATAAATATAAATTACATGAATTAATTCCTTAAGTACAACAATTAACGATCCTTATTGAGTAGTGATGTGAATTCATTCCAATAGTCCATAAAAAGAGTTATTAAAATCAGGGAAAAAACAGTAAAAGAAAGTTCAGATACAAGGCGAAAATAACATGTGTATTAAATTAGTTTAAATACAAGATAAAGTGAAATAACAATATTTTTTTAAAAAAAGGAACTTAACAAAAAGTAAGAAAAATATTTACACGTGGCAGACGGGCATGTACAAACACAATCAACTTTAGTGGTTGAAGGCACCATGTCTACACAAAAATATGAAAAAATGAGTTTGGGGGGGGGGGGGGGAGGGAGGGGGGTAGGATAGAACTCTAGTTAAGTTTAGGTGTATCTCTAAAATTTCGGTCATATTCTTGGAGATATCTTATATCCCAAAACTAAAGAGAAAATCACCCATTAGCTATATACCATCAATATTCGATGTACTTGGCATTCGTAACCACGCTATCTTGCTATGTCGCTGCAACATTTCATGCAAATATTCTGTCAATGACATCTCCATATTTAGTTGTTAAAACAATGAAAATGGTATTAAGTAGATGGAAAAAAATCTTAACAAAATTAATAAAATTCAAGGTTAGACGCCTACTCTAACACTTAGATATATGTTGTTGTACAATATTACCTACTAACACTTAGATATATGTTGTAGCGATTCAAAAGCATCCTCGTTACAGTACCATTAAACTATAAAGGCTTCAACTTCAAAAACATAGTTAACAACTCATGCTTAGTATTGGTCATAGCAGGGCCTAGTATGGAATGGAAGAGCTTCATCCATTTTGGAAGCGGTGCTAGCAGAGCAATGAGTGCATGGAGCCTAAGTATCCCACTAACACTTGCCAAATGACCTCAAAATTCATAGGAGAAAGGTCATGTGTTGCCATCTCGGGTCAACAACATTCTTAAACTATACCTTCTTTACATGAACCTGCGTAAGGGAGGGGTCGCTGATCTTGTCCCAGCTATTGCCCAAGCTCCACCAACTGCAGATGTTGCTCTCCATCTGGTCTTGCCCCTTACTCACGCTCTTATTGTTTGAGCTGGTACTCTCACTCTGTTTCATCAGGTTTCATCCATATAAGGAATAAAGAATTGAAAAAGTCAAATATCAATTTGGATCAATTAATATCAAGTTATAACATTAAGAAAGAAAAGAAGAGAAAAATATCCTAAAGTCTAATAGCCTCATGATAAGAAGTACAAAAGTCTATAAGTACCATTCTGTAAGACTTTACTAGACCTATTTTGGTATGGCGAGATCAAAAAATTTGGGGCTCTAATACCAATTTTGTCATAATCTAATTGTCGTAAAAGCAACCCATATTAAATCCCTGGTAGGAAAAACATTATTTACTAGCATGCAAAATCCACATTGTATTGGTAATATCATTGACAAACTCTAGTTATACTAAATATGAACAAGTGACCTCAACTTATAGAATAAGATAACATACGTAATAACATGATCAACAATATTACAACAAGCCAATTTTGTTCACTCATGGAGCCTACGTACACAAATGGTACAGGTGTGGTACCCCTGTAAACCGTTAGTAATTTTTACCAGCGTGGTACCCAAATCAGTCATATAAATATCTCGTACCCTAGCTAATAAAAAATATAAGTCGTGGTACCTGAGCCAACCAAAAGATTTCATGAATCAAACGTGTTACTCAAATCAACTATTAGTATGTACCATGTATGGTACCAGCGCCAACTAACAATCAAACGTTACAACGAATAAAAATCACACTTGTCATACATTATATAGATAATACTGACAAAGCAGTAAACATGCACATACAACATAAAATAAAAATAAACAACCATTACCTTCCTCGAATCATGCCCAAAATGCTCCATTGAACCTGAACTTTCCCGTTGTGATGATGCCTAACTAGTTTTGATATCAAATTATATATATAACACATTATCATATCCAAATAACCTAGAAACACCTTAATTATCAAAATCCCAACCCGGACCATTTTATGATTATCCCACCCAAATAAGGGTTTCCCACTTTTAAATTAAATGACTCCCCCCCCCCCCCCCGGTTCTTAAGATCACAACCACTTATTCTAAGGCTCTCGAATCGAATTACTAAGTTAAGGGAGTAATTTTCTTACATTAACATATGATTACGATGGAAAATAAAAGAAATTCGCGCAAGTCACTTCTGCTCTTCCCCGAAACGTAATTTCCAAACAATGAGCAGTTTTGGGCAAGGGTGTGCATTGGTCGGTTTAGTACACTTTTATGTATTATCAGTTTGATTTATAGATTTTTGATTTTTAAATACGTTAAACCAATCAGATATTCGTTATTGGTTTTCAATTTATCGGTTTTTGGTCATTAACGATTCAATTTTCAGTTTACCCATCAAGAAAATGCTCATAAAATAAAAATATAATTTCTCACTTCTTTAACAATTTAGCACAATACAGTGAGACAAGAAAATAAGCTGCAAATGCTTTGATGTAGTGAAACAAGAAATATTATGGGAAATTGTTTCAATAAGAGTAGATGTAGTACGAAGACTACAATAATATGTTACAACCAAAACATAATATGGAACTTCTTATGTGAAGTAGACTATGATGTGTGAAGTTTGTAGACCATAGGGTAGAATATTGATATAGTGTCTAGCTATATTAAATTATTAATGTTTAATATTTATGAAGGGTAGAGCAGTAGCTTACTATCGTCTTAATGAGTTATCGATTTATCCAATAAACTAATCGATACTAAATCGATAATTTTTTTTTTGAAACCATTAAAAACTCATTAACCCAATAACTTTGACCCAATAACATTTTTTTCGATTCATTTTATTGGTCAGTTTGATTTTTGTACATCCCTAATTTTGAGAGATTTTTTCAGATTAAGTGTGACTAACCCCACTATAAATGTCCAATTCAGCTATAGCAATAATGCTGCAGCGGGCTCTCACGTTATAACATGAATTAAATCCTTCTCGTGAATTTCCCTAGACCTTGTCTCACTTAAATTTCGTTTAGGCTTAGCCTAACCTAAAATTTTAACTCACTACTCAAAAAGTTTCTCACTCATTTTCCTTCACTATTAGCTCACCGATGACGAAGAGGGGAGTCGCTACAATAATAAAATTAGAATTTGAAATTTGATACGCGAATACATGTTATCAATCATAAGTAACATAACTTTTGAAAATAAGGAATCAAAAGTTTGAAAATACTTTTGGGCCAACAGAGGAATGCAGAATATCTATGAGTGAGTTTTTATATGTTAAAGATATTTTGTCTCTAGTTTGTTGATTTAATGATACATCTTATATATATTTAAAATAAGGGTGATCAATGTGAGGATGGTGTTCACGACACCATTGACTGTGACGTGGATTCTCTAATTTGTTAGTCAGTACTACACTATAATTAACAAAAAAAATAAAGGTATGACAAGCTATTTTAAGAAAATTATTAAAGAAAAAGAGTTGATAATATATATTCAATGTATTGGTAATGTTTTATTTGGTCCTTAATATACTTTACGTTATTGAAATGGTGCATAATATATTTTTAAAAAAAAGATGTTTATTTTAGTCCTTCATATGTTTCATTTGATTAAAATGATCTTTAATGTATAACAAAAGTGTTCATTTTAGTACTTTAACTTAAACCAACATATTTATCAAAAAAATAGTGTCAAATTTAACTATAGACCCTATGTGGCTAACGAAATCCACCATTAATGTTGTCTTCTTTGTTAGCTTAGCTCTAAAGAAAAAACTCCATAAAATACAACACTATTTCATCTCTACTTTCTCTAACATAATTTACTTTTTTCTCTCGCTTAAATTTTTTTGCTTGAGCATATAATTTTTTGAATCTTGAAGGATAATTTTTTAATTATGAAGTAAATTTTGTTGGAGAAACTTGAGAGAATGGTGGTAGATTTGATAGAGTTACGTTTTTTCTTTGATCACCATTCATTGATTCTCACGTGGATCCGTCCTTATTTCAAATATAGATAAGCTTATCATTAAATCAAAAAAAGAAGATAAAAATATCCTAAAAATATAAAAAATCATCAAAGATATTTTGCGTCCTCCATTTGGTCTAAAACTATTTTCAAGCTATTTTGTTTGCTCAATGATACCCCTCAGACTAACCCAAACTTTTTTTTTCTAATTTTGAAAAGCTATATCACTTGTGGTTGATAACATATATCTATGTGTCAAATTTCAAATTCTAATATAGTCATTATAGCGACTTCCCTCATCTTTATTGGCGAGTTGATAGTGAAGGAAAATGAGTGAGAAACTTTTGGTGTAGTGAGTTAAAATTTTAGGTTAGGCTAAGCCTGGACGAAATCTGAGTGAGACAAGCAGGTCTAGGGAAATTTAGGAACAGTATTGGAGAAAATGTCTAGGTAAAGTTTAATTTTGTTGGTTCTAAGACGTTAAGGAGTTCGTAGATCTTTTCGAAAGTGAATTCGCGAGATAGAACTTCCGATATATAAGTTGGCGTGAAAGGATTCATTTGGAACGTCAAGGTTTGAAGTGGGCCCTCTATGGTGGGGTAAGACGCACATAATGTAAAAAAAATCTCAAAACTAGGGGTATGCAGTAATCAAACTAACCAACAAAACGAATTAAAAAAAATGTTATTGGGTCTTTACTATTGGGTTAATGGAGTTTTAGTGGTTTTATGTAAAAAAAAATTATTGGGTTATCGGTTTTGTATCGATTTTTAGTTTTGGGTTATTGGGTAAACCGATAATCCATTAAGACTATATCAAGTTACTACTATAACCTTCAAAAATATTAAATATTAATAATTTAATATACCTAGACACTATGTCAGTACTTAACACTACGGTCTACACACCTCACACGTCATGGTACTCTGAGGCATACACATAATTTTTCGTAAACAGTGCCACCCTTTAAAATAAGAAATAAATAAAATAATATAAATTATATTTTTAAAAAAAATATACACACAAATAAAACACAATTCATGTATATTGTTATAACTTTTTCTACAAAAATAAAATAAAAACACATTATAATTTTTTTCATGAGTTCTTTTTTATGAAATGTATTCAAATTAATTTCGTTGATAATATTATACTAAATTTTTGTTTATCTATACAAAATACCAAAAAATTACTAAACAAAGAAGGTCAAAGAAAAAAACATAAAAAAGAATGTGGTTACGTAGGATTGAACACACAACCTTGCCTAATGAATTTAGGCAAAAAAGCACCTAAGCAACACACTTCTATTGTTCGACTAGTGTCACTTTTATTAAATAGACCTTTTGTCTTTGCTTTTGTTTCATATATACACTTTAGCCATTTTTCCGGCGAAGCAGTGTCAGGTGACACCCCTCCCCCCTACCCTTCCTAAATCTGCCCCTGGCTTCGTGACCTCAATTATGATTCTTGCAGTTCTTGAATCCAAATAATGCGGGCTATTTTTTTTTCAAGCCGCTATTGATTTTTCCCCTCTAATCCATTTTTTGGAGTTAGACTATTAATGTTTTGGGGTTGCATACTCTAGACAACATATATGTTTTGACACACGACTTTCAATTTTTAGGAGGATTTTTTCCACAAATGTTTAGTGGTGATGAATTTTCTATTATGACACTTTTTAAAACTTTTTCAGAACTATTTCCTTTTTATTGTTCAACATTTTGCATGCTAGTAAATAATGTTTCTCTCACAAGGAATTTAATATGGGTGTTTCTTACGACATGTTGGATTATGACAAAGCTGGTATCAAAGTCTTAGGTGTTTTGATCTCGTCATACCAAAATAGGTCTAGTAAAGTCTTACAGAATGGTACTTAGACTTTTGTACTTTTCTTCATGAGGCTATTAGACTTTAGTATATTTTTCTCTTCTTTTCTTTTGATGTTATAACTTGATTCAAATTGATATTCGACTTTTTTAATTCTTTTTCCTTTAGGTAGATGACACCAGATGAAACAGATCAGAGAGAGAGTACCAGCTCCAATTGCAGAACCAACAATGTGAGGGTGAGGAAGAGGCAAATGCATATGGAAAGAAACACCCGCTAGAGGTGGAGACCAGCAACCCCTCCCCTCCGTTACACAGGTTCATATTGAGGATGGTGTGGAGGTAGAGTTCAAGAAGGGTATTGAACCCGATCGAAGATGGCGACTCAAGTTAGGGTTTATGCCTTCCCCCTATGACTTGTGAGGTTATTCGGCAAGTCGACAAGTGTTAACCTTCCTGAGTGGGATAGCGTTTACTGGAGCCACTCCTACTCAGGCCCCAGACACTTATTCTGCTGCTAGTATCGCTCCAAGAATGGATGAAGCTTCGGGTATTGATGTGTTCTTTCATTCAATACTAGGAGACTAACCATGACTTATTAACTATATTTTTGATGTTGAAATCTTCATAGTTTCATGGTATTGAAAATGAGAGCTTTTGAATCTTATGAGAGATTGCGTAAGGTGGATATTGTACAACAACATATATTTAAGGGCATAATACATATATTGGACTCTAAACTTGACTTCAAATTTTAACTTTGATCTCCAATTTTCATGATGCACAAACAAACACTTTAACTATCCAATTTTTAAATAAATAAACACACGAGTCCTACATGGCACAATACACGTAGGACACCACGTAAGACAAAAAATGACATGTAGGATGACATGTAGGACATATGTGTCTATTCATTTAATTTTATACAAGTTTAAGTGTCTATTTGTGCACATTCAAAGTTGAAGGGCATAAATGTAATTTGAAGCCAAGTTAAAGGGCACATTTATGTATTATGCCTATATTTAAGTGGTAGAGTATGCGTCTAACCTTGAAAACAATGTTATTTTTCATTTTTATTCGTTAAGATTTTTTTTTTTTGTTCATCTGCTTAATACCATTTCTGTTGTTTTGACAACTAAATTATCTTCTGAAGATGAAGATGTCATTGACGAATATTTGCATGGAATGTTGTAGTGGCACAACAAGATATATAGTGTCATTATATGTTGATGGTATATAGCTAATGGGTAATTTTCTCTATAGTTTTGAGATATGATATAAGTATTCTCCTAGATTATGATCAAAATTTTAGAGATACACCTAAAGTTAACTAGAGTCCTATCCCCCTCTCCTCCTCCAAACTCATTTATTTCATTTTTTTTTGCTAGCATGGTACTTTTAACCACCAAAATTAGTTGTGTTTATACAAACTCGTTTGTCATGCGTGTAAATATTTTTTTTACTATATTATATTTCTTTACTGTTTGTTAAAAAAAAATAAGTTTTTCATAAACTTTTTATTAAATTATTTTTATTTTCTTCATCTTGTATTTAAATCAATTAATAGGCACATTGTTTATGCTTGGGATAATGTCCAAGTACCCCCTCAACCTATGCTCGAAATCTCAGAGACACACTTATACTATACTAAGGTCCTATTGCCCCCCTGAACTTATTTTATTAATAATTTTTTACCCCTTTTCGACCTACGTGGCACTATCTTGTGGGCCCCAGGATGGTTGACTTTTTTTTTCAAACTAGTGTCACGTAAGCTAAAAAGGGGTAGAAAATTACTTATAAAATAAGTTCAGGGGGTAATTGGACGTTAGTATAGTATAAGTGTGTCTCTGGGATTTCGGGCATAGGTTGAGGGGGTACTTGTGCATTATCCTTTTATGCTTTATATCTTAACTTTCTTTTATTTTCGTTTATTGTTTTATCCTTTTTATTTTCTATTGATTTTATTAACTTTTTATAGACTATTGGAATAAATTCAAATCACTATTCAATAAGTGTCATTAATTGAGAGTCCGGAGTCTAAAGGGTACAAAATATTAACAAAAAATTCAAAACAGTATATAAAATTTTATATTAACCAAAACGGTAAAATCGCTGCACCAACCGCGACTTACCCCACCGGAAAAAACAAAATCGCTGCCTCTGCAAGGATTTTGCAAAATTTGATTCTTTTTAAAAAAAATGAAATCGCTGCATAAGAACCGATTTATGGATTTTTTATTTTTTTTACAAAATCACTGCCTAGGCAGCGATTTAAAAAAAAAAATAAACAATAAGGAAATTGCTGCCCCAGCAGCGATTTATAGAATTTTTTTTTACAAAATCGCTGCCTAAACAGCGATTTTAAATTTTTTTAAAGGAAATCACTGTCCCAGCAGCGATTTAATATTTTTTAAAAAATATTTTATGAAATCGCTGCCCCTTTATTTTTTTAAATTTTTTTTTGAAATCGCTGCTGGGGCAGTGATTTCCTTATTGTTTTATTTTTATTTTATTTTTTGAAATCGCTGCCCCAACAACGATTTCCTTATTTTTTTTAAAAAAAAATTCTAAAAATCGCAATTCAAAAAAATAAAAATTAACCACAAATAAAGTGCACATTAAGAAATAATGCTAAATTTTTTTGATAAGTATAAATGTACTATAATCAAGATGCATCGTTTGTAGAATTTAGGGAAAATGCACAATTACCCCCTGAACCTAAGTCCGAAATTCAGAGACACACTTATACTATACTAAGGTCCTATTACCCCCTTGAACTTATTTTAGAAGTAATTTTCTACCTCTTTTAAGCTTACGTGGCACTATCTTTAAGGAAAAAGTCAACCAACAATGGGCCCACAAAATAGTGTCCGTAGGCCGAAAAGGGGAAGAAAACTATTAATAAAATAAGTTCAGGGGGTAATAGGACCTTAATATATTATAAGTGTGTCTCTGAGATTTCGGGCATAGGTTGAGGGGGTATTTGTGCATTATCCCTAGAATTTATGATAAGTACTTATAAAGCCTTTTAATTACTCTACTACTAATTATTATTGAAAACTAGAAAAGACTTGACTGAATCCAAAGCAATAAAGATAATAAGGGTGTATTGGGATATGTTTTCTAATTAATTTGGGTGTGTTCAGAAATAATTGCTCATTTTTTACCAATATTTTTATATTTTTATTACGTGAATTTTGTGGCAATTTTATACTCCCTCCATTTCATATTAATTGAATTGTGGAAATATTTTTTCAAAAAAAAAAATTAAAAAAATAAAGAAATCGCTGCCCCGGCAGCGATTTCCTTATTGTTTTTTTCAATTTTTTTTTAAATCGTTGTTGGGGCAGCGATTTCCTTATTGTTAAATTTTTATTTTTATTTTTAAATCGCTGCCTAGGCAACGATTTTGTAAAAATAATTTTTTTTTTCTATAAATCGCTGCTAGGCAGCGATTTCATTTTTTTTTTAAAAAAAAATCATATTTTGCTTTTCCCAGTGGGGTAAGTTGCGGTTGATGCAGTGATTTTACCGTTTTAATTAATATAAAATTTTATATACCATTTTAAAATTTTTGTTAATATTTTGTACCCTTTAAGCTCCGAACTCCATTAATTGACGTACTTAAAGAATTAATTCATGTAATGTATATTTATTTTAAATGTTAAAAATCTCCAATATTGATATTATCAAATAATAGAAAATATTGATCAATCATAGTACATGACTAGATTTTTGCACTATAAAAAATAAAATTTTCTTGTTGGAAAAAATGAAACTTTTGATTTTTTTATTTGGGGTGTTAACTTTTAATTTTCTGTGACTTTTGGTTAGTAAAAATCTATTGTGAATTAATTACAGTCATATAATGGAAAATTACTCTATTAATTTTTTTTGTTTTTTTTAGGATTTGGCTTAGTAGGATCTATTTCACAAAGTGATAGATACTATCAAATCTTTTATCGTAAAATTTTTGTTTTTAAGAATTATTTTGAAATAACTTGCGAAAATTTCATTCTTTTTTTTTTGTTAATTATAGAGTATTGTACTTACAAATTGGAGAATCCACGTACACTTTGTTACAATTTAAATTACGGGATGACACAAAAATTTACTTGTATTTAATTAGATAGGCGAAGTCTTACCATACATTCTTAATTAAATTGAAAATTTTCTTTCTATAGTTAGAATCGGGGTTGACAAAACACAACAATAAGAAAAAATCACTCAACATTACAAATTCTTAACAACTTCCAAGGACCTAGTCTAGATTGGTACACGAGTTTTTACTAGAGCAACTTTAATATATAACAAACATAAAATCCATATTTGTATGATATAGCTATAATTTGCATAATTATGCTTCATAGCAAACATAAATATGTATGTTTCGTTATACATATACAAAGGAGGGAAAATTGTCTAAATATTTTCAAATAGTTTTGAAATCAGAAAACTGTTTTAAGCTATTCTTCGATTTTGATGCTCGTGTATACTTGAGTTATTCTTCCGCTTAGTAGTCAACCTACACAAGGATTTGCTTAGGAACCAATAATGTTCCACTCAATCCTTCTATAAGTGTTGTCCATGACCTGCCTTGGTTAGAACTATTCCACAGTTTGAAGTATCTCAACCCTCAAAGGTGCATCAGAACCTTCCAACAACATCCCATCCTATTTATACTTTTTATAGTTTATACTTTTTCGTTCAAATTTTATCTCTAATGTACTAATAAAGTTTACATCTTAAGCCTAATTCTTAAAAGAAATTCATTAATTCGAAGTTTTAAACTCATTTATTCAAAAAAATAACTATGGAAGTTACCTAGTTTTTTCTATTTCTTACTATCTTTATCACTTTATTAAAGGATACAGATCATAAGATATTTAATCATCATCCAAAAAAACCATCAAAATTCAAAAATATAATGATGGAAAATGATCTTCTTCTAGTTGTAAAGAAAAGAATCAAAGACAAACGCACAAACATATTGTTTAAAAGAAAACAGAAATATCAGACCAGATCAATAAATGCATATCATATTTATAATTGAGTATATAATATAATTATAGATTTACGGATGGTAGAAAGATGTTTGAACTTTGTTCATTATTAGGAAGAAAAATAAAGAAAAGAATAACGTGAGGTGCATCATTGTGACAGTACATTTTTGAACATGTACATCACATAACTATTGGAATAATATATTCCTCCAACGAACTAAGGTTTAGTAAAACACGTTGGATTAAAATAACGGGAAAGTGCACAAGTACCCCTTCAATCTATGTCCGAAATTTCAGATTCACATTTGTACTATACTAAGGTCCTATTACCCCTGAACTTATTTTATAAGTAATTTTTTGTCCCTTTTCGGCCTACGTGACACTATCTTGAAAAACAAAACCAACCAGCGTTGAATCCACAAGATAGTGTCACGGGGCCGAAAAGGGGTAAAAAATTATTAATAAAATAAGTTCAGGGGGGAGTACTCGTGCATTATCCCTTAAAATAAGTGCATAAACTATATTATTATCTCAATTTTCATAACTGAATGAATTTTATTCTATGCGATCAATAACAATACAAACAGTGAAATTTCAGAAGTAGAGCCTAAAGAAGGTAAAATATATGCAGATCTTAGCATTATCTTATTAATCGAGATAGATAAACTGTTTTTAAAAGACTCAAAATAAACATAATGACAAATTTTGATTTCAATCATTTACGCAAAATGAAGCACTTGGAAGTCGTTTGTTACAAATGCAGGAATTATATATATACATACTATTAGTTATGCATATTTCTAAAAAAATAAAACACAAAATATTAATTTTATTCATACTTATAATTAACTATTAAATATTGTATTACTTCTGTAATATTTAATAATTAAGAAAATGACCAAAATAATCCTCAATGTATGAGTAATATTATATTTTGATTCTTAATTTATTTCATTTGATTGAAATAGTTCCTAATGTATAATAAAGATGTTCATTTTAGTCCTTAATATATTTTACTTGACTGGAATAATCATAACATAAACATATAATAAAATGTTTTCATATTGATCGTTTATCCTGACGTAACAAACTTTTTATAAGAAAAAATATTAAATTTAACTATGGACTTCATGTGCTTAATAAAATTCACCATTGATATTTTCTTTGTTAACTTCAAAGAAAAATCTCATGAAATCTAATGAGTACTAATTTTTTACAATCTCTAACAAAAATTATTATTATTTTCTCTTACTTCAAACAGAAATGGGTACAACATCAATAGAATAATATTTTAATAGGAGAAAATAGTAAATTTTGATAAAGAAATTAATTAAAGAAAATGGTGTTAAATTTTATGGAGCTATCTCTTTAAAACTAACAAAAAAGACAATAATAGTAAACTTTATTAGCCATGTAAAGTCTGTAAGACTTTTTTAAAAAAATGAATATGTTAAGTTTAGGTAAATAATAAAAACAACACATTTTATCATATATTAAACATCATAATAAAATGTATTAAAAATTAAAATAAACATTTTTATTATATATTACGTATCATCATAATCAATTAAAATAAATTATTTATACATTAAATTTTGAACTATAACATAAATATCGAAATGAAAAGGATAATAGAGTAATAGAGTCAGACTAGAAGCGACAAGTAAGGGAAGAGTTGGGTATTCCGTTAAATTGGTAGCGAATCGAACGTTGTATCATTCCTTCCCCTTTTTTGTTTTCATTCCATCTACCTTTGAGTTTGTTTTTGCGCCCAAATAATAGTGAAACTGAAAAAAGAAAGAAAAAGAAACCTTTTTTCTTCTTCTTCTCTCTAATTTATTCGATTTACTTTCTACTATTGCTGCCACTCTTGCTCCTTCTTGATTTTGGGTTGGCCTCAGCCTACCCTCACTGCCTCTATTGATTTTACTCCCTTGTTAGAACCACCCATTTTCTAGTTATTCGCAGATTCTCCATTCAGGTATTCAATTTTTGCACTTCTTTATTTGTTTCTTGTCTTTGGGGTTTTATCATGCTTATTGTTTACTCTGTTTCTACAATTCATGGGTTGTATTTCATATTCCTTAAAGGTCAAATCTTGATGGTAGAATTGGCGATAGGAATCTTAGTAAACTGTTAGATCATTGTTTGAGATGTTTTTGTTAACTGATGTATATCTTGTTTAAGAAACATCAGGAGCTTGTGGAAGATTCGATTATTAGATCTGCTTTAGTTATTCTCGGATATATATTTAATGGATAGAACTTTCCTGACATTGTTTTTAGTCTATGAAAGATAGATAATAAAGAAATTGTCATGTGATTGTTGAATACTTCGTTTTACTTCATGGGAGGGATATTAAAGCACAGATATGATGGTGATAACACCCTTCTATAGTTAAAATCATAGATAAATGAAGAAACTTTGGGATGTCAACTTGGGTAAATTGTGACATGAACAAAAAGAGAAAAAAAAAACCCAGCTGAATTACTTTTAGACAGTGAAACATGCAACCATCACTTTTATAGTTCACGGGCGTTGGTTTCTTTTGGGAGTTACTTGATGGATTATTCTTGTTAGGCTGCTATAGTGCTTGTTATGGAGACATTGGTACACATAAAATTGTTACTTGTGTATAACTGCATATATTGCTAGCATTTCATAGGTTTCTAGTCCTTATTGCAATTTGTTTTCATCCTGTTAGAATTTTAATGCTGTTATGTTTCTTATTTTGAGACTCAAAACTGATAGTATCAATTATGGTTCAGTGATTTGATTTTGTCTTACAATTTTATAGTGATTGAATTCCAATAATGATGGAGAAGGGAGATTCTTCACAGAAACTGTATAAACGAATGCGACTTTGGGAATTTCCAGACCAATATGTTGTTGAGCCTACTGATGGATCCTCTGGTTCATGTTTGGAAATTAGTCGTGTTGATGGGTCGATGAAACTAATAGGTTGTTTTCTTATTTTGCTGTTTTCAAATGCTCTACTGGTTTTTAGTTTTTCTATAAGCTAACTTTGTTCTTTCCTTGTATATTTTCTCTTCTTTAGATGAGATACCACATTGCAGTTCACTTCGTGTTCCCAAAATTCGGACAATTTTTGGAGTTATTGGGATTTTAAAGCTTTTGGCAGGCAAGTCAGT
Organism: Solanum corneliomulleri; assembly: GCA_027704805.1. Lineage (NCBI taxonomy): Eukaryota > Viridiplantae > Streptophyta > Magnoliopsida > Solanales > Solanaceae > Solanum > Solanum corneliomulleri. Next base: position 48,397 of record JAKWIY010002756.1, read on the forward strand.
AAATAGGAGAATATTATGATTAAATAATTTGTATGTGAAAGTATCCCTTTTCTTGATCATTCTCTTCACAGATCATTCTACGAAGTAATTCGGTTAGAATCATTGCACCAATCTCTTGGTCTTGCACAGATATGTTTGAAACAATTAGGAAGGGAAAACAAGACTTATTTTAGAAAAGTCGCTAAAAAGTTTTCTCATGCCATCAAAAAACCTCTTCCTTTTTATCTATCATACTTATACTCTGAGAGGAATGGATAAATCGAATATCGTAGGTTGCAGGAAAACATCAAAGTTCCAGAAAAGAATGGTCATAAGTTCTCTTTTTATTGCATTCAGGATCATATTTATTGGTCATAACTGAACGCGGAAGTGTTGGATCTTACATGGGACACCCTATCTTTAAAGTTTCATCAATGAAGGTTTTCCCTTGTGATCATTCTCTCAAGAACACTCCTGTCGAACAGGTAGTTTCTCATATCTACCTTCTTATCTCTGTTTATTTTGAAGCGTATCTAGTTGGTTCTGTTTCTGTTTCTGGTGCAATGATGTTTCTTCTTCCTTTGGCAGAAAAAAATGGAAGCTGAGTTTTCTGCCCTGCTAAATGTAGCAGAAAAGACTCCTGGTCTGTACTTCTCTTATGATGTCAATATAACATTGAGGTGAATTATCTTTTTGCATTTACAGTACTTAAACAAGCTTTGCTTCCTTTATTTCTTTTCTAGAAGGTGCTTGAAAATTGATCAACTAGCTTTTTGTGCCTACAAAATACTATTTGTTCTTGTTATTTTCAAGAAATGGGAACATTCTGGTTGGAAGTGTTATAATTGGCTATTGCTTGACACTAAAGCATGGACCATGAAATTCTGAGCTTTAGATGTTTGATGTTTGAATTGGTCGTCTTTAACATTGAGAATGTGGAGACATAATAATTTATGTTGAACTAAGATGAACGTACCTCTGAGGCTACAGTGTTCATTATGTTAGTTTAGGTGAAGTATACGGTTGTTTTGATCATTTGAGCGAATTGGGTATCCAACTGTCAAAATTTTAAGAATTATGTTTTTTTTAAAAAAAAAGGAATAGTATTTGAGTTATCCTGGAAAGTGCTATATAAAAGGGACACATATATGTTTTTCTACAGAAGTTAACTTTGCAAAAAAAAAAAAAAAATCCTTCAGAATTCAAGTCAGTTCTTTCTGAAGGTTATTTAATTAGCGTATAACAGACTTCCATGCTAAATTTTTATATCTTTTAAGGTTCTTATTTTGCATCTCCCTCTATGCTGATCTCATTACGTTGAACCCCTGTAAAGTGTATCTCCCTACATTAGACAATAAACTAAGCAAGCTATCCCCCTTTGTTATAGATTTTATTTTAGGTTATCATTCTTGGAGGTGAATTTTACGTTTTAAAAGTTTTTAAACTTGAAGTTACTTGCTCTTAATTTAAAGTACACTAGAATTATAACATTTCTATCACTGTTACATTTCATCTAATTGTAAGAATATATAGGGTGCAATTCTCAATAATATGAAACTTATGGAGGTTCCTACTGCAGTGCTCAGCGATTGCATGATTTGGGTGATGAATCCAAGTTGCTTCCTCTATGGAGACAAGTAAGTCTTTTAGATCCTACATAAATGTAAGTCCATAGTCTAGTCATTTACTCATATCTGGTAGCTTGTTACGTTTTTAACTGATGTAGAACCTGTTGTTGATTGGTTAACTATTGATTTGATAACTTCACTTTCATTTGTTTTTGCACAGGCAGACCCTCGGTTTCTTTGGAACAACTATATGATGGAAGTGCTAATAGATCACAAGGTAAATATATTTTGTGAGTTTCATTCATTTTGTTGGATCTACTCTAGATTTGTAACTCATCTATTTTTCTTGTCATGGCAGCTCGACCCTTTCCTGCTTCCAGTTGTCCAAGGCAGTATCCTTGCAATTCAGTTATACATGGGTTTTTTAACCTTCATGGTGTCAATTCATGTTTAAGGATATCTTTGTTTGCTATCTTTTGAGGTTATACCTTAACTTTCAATAAGGTTTTCACAACTTTCAAGCAGCAATTGGGAAAGACATTGTTGATGTTACACTGATTGCAAGGAGGTGTAATAGGAGAACTGGTATTCTTTGCTTTCTCTTGTTATTTCCTTCTTAACTTTGCAATTTGACAAAAATGATCAGTGTGATTGAAGGAATGGAATTGTAGTTGTTGTTTTCTGAAGAACCATCGATCCTCAGTATCTGCTGAATGATACATATTGTTTTTGATAAGTAAACTGGTGAATGATATTTTTTGAAATGGTAACAGTTAACTACTGTAAGATATCAATGGTGATTCAACTGTGTAATTCTTTGAAAGGCCCATAATGCACCTTTCTTCTTTGTTATTTGACTGTTCAATGTTCATGTAATGTCATTGGCATATGGACAATGTCTTACATATGATTCTTACCATGTTATGTCTTTTCTGCTCTTGACTTCACTTACTTTCGCCCTTTACTGGTTTATGTACATTACAACTTTCTTTTTATGATCATTACTTACACCCACTTCAGATACCTGTCAGTTTAAAATAAATCCTAGATAATGTTTTTCGGGACTATGAATATAACTTTTTATATTTTTAGGCCTTAAATCTTCAGATTAATACTTGGTTTTATTGTGCCTAATGAGAAATATTTTCTTAGATGAATTGCTTATAACACATTTCTAGTACTGTATAGATGACTTTGTATTTAGATTCTATCTGATAAGTGATTATAGCTTATTAGGTTGATCAGTATCAATAATGAAGAAAGTAAGCCTTTACTTTTCTAATCTTCTTCAGTTAGTTATCCTTCAAACAGTCGCTAGATTTTCAAATCATGGAGAGAGAGCTCTAAGGAAACTATAATTAGCAATAACCTGATCTCTGGCTTATGTTAATTATTCATAATCATTGTAGGCACTCGAATGTGGAGAAGAGGTGCCGATACTGATGGATTTGTTGCAAATTTTGTGGAAAGCGAGCAAATCATTCAGCTGAATGGATGTACTGCATCATTTGTTCAGGTAGACTTGTTTAACAATGTGATGGTGTGATTCTTTCTACTTCCATTCTTGTTTTTCGTGAATTAATCTGCTTTTCTTGATACGTGATTAGAGAGTGATAGCCTTTTTCCTTTTTCTGGTTTACAATTTAAATAAATGTTAGTATTTATTCATGCTTGAATAAAATACTTACTAATTGATCACACCCTATTTAGTCATAAAATAAGGAAGCAATCACTGCAAATATAACCTGCCGTTTGAGTCTGGGGTCGAACTCATAGGTATCTGCATCTATTTATTGCTAGTTAATATTACTAGATTCAAAAACTCAAACAATTTCCTAGTAATGAAAACAAGGTTCTTTTATGTTATGAAATTATACTAACCAATAAAAAAATATATAGAATAGCCAACTAAATAGATGGAGGGGAGAATTCAATAGGATCAGTATATCCCAAATGTTGGATTGAACTATTGGTGTGTTTCTCTTAACCTGGCCTAATTCTTCTAAAATGATCATGAGTTCTTATATTATCACTAATATCTCCCAGTTATTAGCAATAAATTCCAATAGCTACACTTCATAGTACATCCAGTAAATTCCAATAACTACACTCCATAGCTAAGTATTCATGTAACCAACTCATCAAAGATATCACAACAAGGTCAAATCATCCCTAATACCTGTGAAGCGAAACAATTAATTCCTTAATTACTTTGAAGTCTTGTTGCACAACAAAAACTCAATCGTGATTCTTTTCCCAATCAAGACAAGATTTTAGGGCACAATAATTGAGCGCTCACCAAAATCAAACAACATACACATCATAGTTGACCAAATGAAACTGAAAAAGGCTTGATTAATGGAAAACCCAGTAGAAAGCTCATCCAACAAGTGGTTCTATTGAAACCCTAGATAAGAAATTTAGCTACTCGTGTTTGTGAACCAACTACCAAGTCAAAACTACGTCCTCAGCAGTAGAAAATAAGAAGAGCTCAGAAAAAACTGTTTTTTTTTTGAGAAAAGGGTAACTTTGTATTCATAGGAAAAATTCATCATCCAAGAAATGATGAATTGGAAACTTACATCCCATAGTGTGATGGGCCCACTAATTGAAACTACTCTGGGTTCTTCCAAGCTTCAAGAAAGCTTTGGTAAACCAGTCAGAATGTCTGCTAAAAATAGGGTAGAAGGGCTTTTACATGGCCTACAAATCTTGTGTGGAATAAAATAAGCTCACCTGTTTCTGCCTAGATTTTTCCTCATTGTGATTGAAGTTCGAACCACGACATTAGTCTGGCAAGAGCCACCCAGATTGATCATCCAGTCCCCGGATTCCTCATGGGATGGAGCTGCGGCAGTCTTCCTTCACTATAAGTCCTAAAGTCTTGCAAAATTTTCCTAAGCATTTCTCACGACTTGCTGTGAGTCAACTTCAGGTTGTCCAGATCTTCCAGTTTTAACTAAATTTCGTCCCAGGCCATCCTACTTTCTCCTTCTTTTTAAAGTGCTTCCTAAACGTCCAAAATTCATAATCAAGCCTAATTGACCATTTTCAATGGTTTATGCACAAAAAAACACTAAAACAAGTGGTAAACAACACCAAAATTTATGCAAATATTGCCGAATACACCAATCAATATTTTTTGCTAAATGCAGCGATGACTTAATATTCTCGACAGGAGATACTTCAGGTCACCTGGGAAAATCAGGTACACTAACTAACTATAGTAACTTTTGTTCCACTCTGCACAATGCAACTAAGAGTTGAGTGGAGAAGCTTCAGCTTTCTGTTTTTCCCTTCTTCTTTTTTTTTTTTTTTGGTTCATTGTACCTTTCTGGCTGATAAAACAAAGTTTCGACTAATCATGGTTGTAAGACAAGTTACCTCTAGTATACTTAGGTACTTGTTCAATTATCAAAAAACATTTTATGTTAAAAGATCATTCTGTCTACAAGTCATGCTTGCTGTATATTAAATTATTTGTGTTAAACACCTCAAAATAATAATTATGAACTTAGTGATGACAAAAGGTTCAAGTCTCAATATGGGCTTCTGAGATCAACAATACTGTTTGGATTTGCCAACGGCAATAGAACTTAATTAAGATAAATCACTTAACTTCTCCAGTCTTCACCAGGATTACTATTAGTTCCTTCCTGCTGGCCACAGGATTATAGCTTACCCTCTGATAAGAACAGAACTGACTGAAGCTCTGAATCTGGTGATAAGTAGCATTTAACAAACAATAGAAGTCGGAAAAGATGTCATAGAAACTTGGTGTTGTATTTCTACGTTGTCACATTTGCTCGACATATTTGGCTTACCCATCCTTTGGAATTGTATTTGCGATAGAAATCTACTAAATTTAGATGTTCTATCAGGGCAAGGATGAATTTCTCAGTCTTGACATATCATCATATCTGATTCGACTGATTCCAAAACTCGTATTACTTGAACGGGAAGTATTACAGATTCTTTACGAGTTTTAACATAATAAATATGTGATGGTCGAAATTAGACTGTATCATCTATGTCAAATAATGCAAATAACTTTTTTGGGTTTTCAATGAAATGATAAAGTAGGGAAATTTTCAATCTTAAATGTCTACCTGCGTTCCTTTTGGCCAGATATATTGGTTTGTTTCATTACATGCACATGCTTGTATATATTTTCGAGATATCATGCTGTTTTGTATAACTTCTTAGTTTTTCTTTTGTAGGTCAGAGGGTCAATCCCACTACTGTGGGATCAGATTGTTGATTTGACATATAAACCTAAGTTTGAGATTGTGAGACTTGAAGAAGCAGTTGAGTAGCATTTTCTGCTTTACAGTGTCTTCATTCTCTTCACATTTTTCATATGGCTTCTCTTATAATTCCTCATTTTGTGACGTATCCGCAGCCTAGAGTAGCTGAGAGACACTTTTTGGACCTCAGAAAGAAATACGGAAATGTTCTAGCAGTTGATCTCGTCAACAAGGTACAATCTTTGAATAATTATTCTATTTTTTCCAGACTAGTCTATCTTTTAACAAAAATGCTGCTCTAGAAGATGTCCTTTAATACCTTTACCTTATCAAGGAAAAAAATGTCCTCTGATACATAGAAAGTGGTTTGATTGCCGCGTATGTAAAAACGTGGCTATAAATATTTTCATGGTGATGTGTCATGCAATTTTATCAATTTTTCATTTCTTTTCCGAAACCTTTCAGCATGGAGGAGAAGGGCGTTTGAATGAAAAGTTTGCCAATGCAATGCAACATGTTGATGGTGATGATGTAAGGTAGGGTTTTTCTTCTGGTGATCTAATCATAGCACTAAGTTTCTGCGCATCAGTCTAATATTGAACGAGTTCTGCAGATACTTGCACTTTGATTTTCACCATATATGCGGGCATGTTCATTTTGAGCGGCTTTCTATCCTTTATGATCAAATTGAGGATTTCTTCATAAAGAATAGGTATAATCTCCTTTGAGTTTACAGTTCATGTATAGATTCTTTTGAGTTCACTTTTCATGTATATATTGTGTAATATTATCCTCTTTGCTTTCATGTATGGTATCTTGCATCCTAGCTCATTATTGGCCACCCAACTGTGGCATGTACTTTGGGATCACATAAGCCATGCTCCTAGTCTGGATCATCCCAATCTTATCTAGCTGAATAGGGATGGTGGTCGAAATGGGATGCAGGCACCTATTCTGGCCTGCATGTTGAGGGGCAGGACAGTCTAAAGGATGCAGGATATCACGGGTTTATAGTTGAGAGCTTTAGTTGGTTACATCTTTTTTTCTTTTTGGGAGTTGGAGGTTTCTGGGTACCTGTTTGCACATTTTATTCCCCTTCTTCCAAACATGAACTGAATGACAGGTTTATGCTCAATAACTAGTCAATAAGTCCAGTTTTAATTTTCCTTCTCAAAAAATTGTTCTCTCTAATTAATAGGGAGTAGACAAAGAAATATTTCACTTTCAGAAGTCAGAGGGCAGGTGAAGCAAGATGCTTATCTTATATTATGCATCTAAGATGCAAGAAGCTTATGCCAAGACTACCTGCATTGCGGGCAAGGAAAGAATAATAGCAGCAAGGGCACACATACTTTCTTTTACTTTAGATTTGAGAATTATGTGAAAATAAAACCAAGTGAGAGAGAGAGAGAGAGAGAGCATACTGAAAAGGTAACAGAAAAAAAAGGTGGACTTTGTTGATACTAGGTGGAGCAAGTAACAAGCAACGGCATTACTGTCTTTAAAATAGACTCTGTATTGCTCTGCATCAAAAAGTTATTTTGTACGGTTTTGTGTTTCATTATGCATGGAGAGGTAGAAATGCATTCTCTGTCATTCTGCAAGCAACATACTTTCTTGTTTTTCCCATCTGTCATTCTTAAATTTGATTTCTTGTTTCCATATTAGGTACTTTTTGTTGAATGAGAAAGATGAAAAAGTTGAGGTGCAACTTGGAGTTGTGAGGACCAACTGCATTGATTGCTTAGACCGAACAAATGTCACCCAGGTATCTCCTACCTATAAAAATATTATTTGCAGTGCTTGTTCTCTATTTAACATGCTTTAACTTTGCCACTGTGAAAGGATACTGCTTAATATTTGCATGTTATCTTATTCACACTTAACACACATAGTAATGCTCCTTGTTGAGAGACTTTGGGCCTAACTCAATCCCAAAACTAGTTCATGAGGTGAACTGAGGGACTGTTCGAAACAAGCCTTCCCCCCCCCCCCACCCCCACCCCCCACCTATTTGGGTGTCAATGGAAACAAAGTAATAAGGAAATCTGGTAAACTGCTCCAGCTTGTGTATGTTGGGTCTTCTGGACAGAGAGGAAATGTAGGTGGTTTGAGGCCAAAGCAATCACTGTACAGGAGATGTAATATAGATGCTTGTGTGTGCTAGCTTTATGGCGCGATTATGAGGACATATTGGCAAGTGATAAATTTAGTTAGCTTGTTTTAGGTATGGGATCTTTTGAATAGAGGGGATCTCCTTCTTTTGTGTGTGTCAGGACTTCCCGCTGGTGGTGACAGAGGGAGAGGGTGGGGGCAAGGAGGACCAATATTTTGTAGCTGAGACTTGAGTCAAGAAAAGATGCACGAGGAGCCCATACCAATTAAGCTGACCATATAGGCTACTGCCGTGATCTGCATTTCTTCTCTCCTACTTCAAGTAATGTTCTAATAAATGATATTCATTTGCAGAGCATGCTTGGTCGCAGAATGTTGGAATTCCAACTCAGAAGACTTGGTATTTTTGATGCTGAAGAAACTATAAGCACACACTCCAACCTTGATGAGAGCTTCAAAATATGTGAGTAATTTTTGATTATCTGTATTAATGTTTTCTCTCGAGAGTATATGTTGCTTCATTAGAATTTGTGGCCGATGATTTTTTTAAAACTTTAATGGTTTTCATGGAAGCACCTAGTTCTATTCTTGCTTTTACAGGTTTTTGTTCTATCTTCTTTTTAACTTTATATGAATAAGTGCAGTGTGGGCCAACCATGGAGATGATATAAGCATACAGTATTCTGGTACTCCAGCCCTAAAGGGAGATTTTGTCAGGTATATTTCTCTTTGATCATGGTAAAGATGTCTCTTCTTGTTCAGCTGAAATATGTAGATGTTATTTTTAAGAGGGATGAACACAGGCAGCAATTTTTATGCCAGTATTTCATATTATAGGCATATTTAGTTGTGCAAATGCAATGAACCTTACATTCACCAGTCAGATTCTTATATTTGCTGATATGCATGCATAAACCTTTCCTGGTGAACTGTCAGTCACATGCCAATTTGGAGTTGTTTTAACAGTATCTGCACCCAACTAGATTTGCTTTTGCAAACCAGTAATATAATAAAAAGACTACAATCTTTTGAAGATTTAGAAGTCTTAGCTGGAAAGCTGAAGATGTCTTTCATTCTGTATTTAGAATTAAATCATGGATTTAGCACTTGTATGTGCATGTACTTTCGTCAATAATCTTGAAAATCTACTATTCTGAACCTAAGTATTTTGTTCACCTATGATTGCACTTTAAAATGGCTATTGATGCAGATTTGGTAAGAGAACAGTCCAAGGAATAGTCAATGATGGTCGCAATGCCCTAATGCGATACTACTTGAACAACTTTGTTGATGGCACTAAACAGGTATTGCTACTCATACCAGCAATTAGTTACTTCATGTTACTAAGTTTGCATCCATTTTACCTACATGTACCATGTGTTCATATGAAAATTTGGAAAAGTTTTCTTTGAATGATACTGAAATCATGTATCTGGGTGTATGTGGGATGTAGTAATTGCAGTCATGCATTGATTAGTCTTTTGCTTGTCTTCATTATGATTTATTGATATTTGATGGATGACTTTCTTCTTAATTGCTAGGGAGATGATAGGATTAAGAATTTACAATCTGTTTATACTTCTCTCATGTCTACTTAAACACTTAAATTCTATCTTCTTCTTACACTTTCTGAAGGATGCAATCGATCTAATGCAAGGACATTACATTATGTCTGTCTCCCGAGATATGACGGCGACATCGCAGAAAGGAGGCATTGAAGCTATAGCTGTGAGTGCTATTACTTATTCTTGCTATATCAAGTTTATATTGTTCTTATTTGTTTGATTCTACTGAGTATGTGTATAACAAAATGTTGCATTCATTGGTAACCTACAGGGTTAAAGTAGTTTGTAGTGAATTTTATATTTCATGTGCATGAGGTAGAACTAGGGGATAAGCAAAGATAATACAAGACACATCTCAAAATTAGGAGAATAGTAAAAACAGTGTAGATAGTATCCTGTTGCCTAGTTAGTAGAGATTTTGTGCGGGTATGAGATTAGTTGGTGAAACTCTCTTCTGAAGGTTGATCTATCACACTTATGCTCTTGCAAATACCTCTACAAGTTACTATATGGTGCAAGTAAATGCCATGATCTTAAATAGACTATTATAACTAAAATTGGGTTATTTGGTTAAAGCTTCTCCGGAGCTATTAATTTGGATGTTTCACTAACAAAGTTGACGAGATTGTGAACTCACAGCCATTTATGTATTGGGGAGATTGTTAACTAATTTGCAAGAGAAACAGTTTTCGAAGTATAAAATGATACAGGTGAAATCAAAGGACTTTACTTGAATGCTACTGCAGGTACATGCAAAGAAATGATCTAAAGAGTTGTATTTTGTAGGAGTTGGGCGTTTATATTATAAAATCCATTATTATTTAACAGGCAATTCACCTCAGTCATATTCCATATTTATCATTTGCTGGAATTGTGAAATAAAGTAGGTGAAGCTATGTCGTCACTGAGCTCCCTCAACTGTAAGAATAGCATTAGTCTCAAATTTCTCGGGGAAGCTATTTATGATCCCAACACGTCAAGACAAAAGATAGGCATGCATCTGAAAGGAGAATTGCCAGCCAGAAAATCGCAGTATTTTAGGAGAGTTGTATATAAGAATACCTGTCCCTCTCTTTTACTCACAATCTGAGTTCAAAGGACAGAAAAGAGTGATCATTTACAGCTTCATGATAAGTGATTATGGTACCCAAAGCCAGAACACTAGGGTTGTAGCCCTTTCTTGGACCCTGCCTGAATCCATGCTTCATGAACCGGGCTGGCCTTTTTTTTCTTTTAATCTACTTGACAGCCATTTGATTGTCACAATGTGCCCAAACTTGACTGGAAAATGTGTTCAAGCTTTTTTTGAGAAGGTTATATATCTGTGTTGTTATATTTCCCTTTTGTTTGCTCGTAATAATCATCGGGTCCAAATATGTGCTGATATTTTTAAGCAGACGTTGACGTTGTCAGTCATATCATCTCACCTAATTATAAACTTTTCTATGTGCAGTCATTTCCTCTTGCCTTGGGACTGATTTTGACTGGCTTATTTTTTGCTACCTTGTCACTGGGGAGAGGTGAGCTTCCATACATGGAAATTTTCCTATGGTTCTACTGTATGATCATTATTTTTGAATTTCAATCTCAATAATCAAACCAGTTTAGTTGCTTCTAGTTTTTCTTTTTTCTATTTTGGTGGGGTGGGGGTTGAAAGGGTTTATATGGCCTCATGACTTTCTAGAGTAAAATGATCCATGTGTTAGTAATACCTTGATCATGTACTCATGTTCTATAATCATGCCTGTTATCAATCATGACTTCAAAGATATGAAATTAGGGTAAAAGATTACAATGGAACTCCCAAAGGAGTGTATTTGCAGTATGTATATGAGATGGGTAATAAACTATGTATTTTAAGATGAAGGGATGTTTTATGCCCTTTATGTTGCATTTTCTTGATCCTCTTTCTTCTTTTCTCTGTGAGTGTGCGTGGAATTCTGGTGGAGGGAAAAACTCTGTCTGGTAGTAAAGGATCGTTGCCAATATAATTTGACTTGGATTACAACATTTGTGCCAATGTTTACATCTCTTGATACTCATAAACCTTATACGAGGTTCTTGTTTTCTTCCATCTACAGTTCGGAATGATGTTTGGAACTTATTATTTTCACTGATTTGGGCAAGCATAAGTTTGGCCATAGCTGCACTTGTGAAGGCCAATGGTCGCATGTTCTGTAACAGGCCTCGCCTGCACCAGTCAAGGCGTTGATTTATAAGTTTAAGATGCTGGATTAGTTGCCATATTTGTTGAAGTTGCTAGCTTTGCTAGTCAACATATTCATTTACTTTTGTATTCTTGGTAAGGAATCACTGTGCAATGGATTGGCTATAGATTTCTTTTCTTGTTTTCTACCACTTGTGCTTTCATGTCATAACTTCGACCATTTCATTTCAGAGGGTTTAGCTACGAATGATTGTTTATAGATTGGAATTTTGGTCCAATAATACTTTGTGAAGTCATACGAAAGAAATTTAACATTGGCCTCGACATAGGCCAGTGTAATTTCTGCAGGTGCTTCTGATTCTTCATTTATGTTTGGTATGACCTTTCTGTGCAACAATGGATTGTTCAATGTTCACCATAACTCATCCTCTTTTTTTTATTAGAGAAAATCTCATGTCAACAAGGTGGTTGGGAATTGAGATGGATCCTGCATAGAAAAACTGGTTGTACATGTCCCACAATAGAAATAAGGTCTAATTTCCTCATATAATGTCTTTCAAGGTTTTGCAAATTCCTTGAGAAAGACATATCTTAATTATAAGAGCATTTCTCAATAAAAACTCCACTAGTTAGAATAATAGCAAGGATATATTTGTTGTGTGTGTGGGGGAAGGGGGGGGGGGGGGTAACAAAGTGATTCTTTGTTTTTGTAGGACTTTAAATATTTTGAAACAAATTCATTATGCCAGCTAATAAGTAGCATCATATGGGGTGTGTTTTGGCTAACCATTCCTAGTGTCTTTCAATAACTACTCTATATATCCAAATTTGATATGGTTTAAGTTGAATGTGACTTGTGTAAAGAACTCTGAAGTTTGTGGTGATAGACTGGTAGTGAGAAATTGAGCTAGCTTATTAGAGAAAATGACATAAATTGTGCGTGGGAGTAGTCCTAAAATAGTCCTTTAACTATACATTTAGCATAGTTCTTTAACTATATAAAAAGTTATCTGCATTAGTTCCTTAATTATACACTTACCAGTTTTAATCTGTCGATTTTAGTCCTTTAAGTAATCAAAATGTTAGGTTTGGTTTTTGTCTATTTTAAAAATACAAATAGCTTAGATTTATACTAACCAAAATCTTCGTGAAATTAAATTTTTAATCCATTTTTAAAGTTGTTTCTCTATCATGTCTTTTTTTCTTCAAACTATTCTTATGAAAAGAACAATAACATCCACGATTTAAAATAAAATTAATGAGAAAAGCAGATATTAGTCCTAATTTTGTTCAAGGGAGGATAAAATTAAGCACTTGAATATGCTAATCAGTGTGAATTTTATTTTATTTACTCAATTTTTTTTACGTAAAATAAAATGAATAGAATAATAAAATTGATCTATTTTTTTTTAAAAAAAATTAGAAGAATTGCAAATCTACTATTTTATAAATTTCAATTTCTGAAAAGTTAAACAAAGTCAGTTCAATGAAGTCGTTGGAGTATAAACTTGGATTTAATGGGTAGTAATTTTTTTTTCTTTTTATAATAAAATTTGGCATATTCGAGTCATTAATAACAATAATATGCTTTATTTTATCCTCTATGGAACAAAATTGTCACTTATAATTTTTTTCCTCGTGAATTTTATTTTAAATCGTTGAGGTTAAGGTTTGTTTGCATAAGGTTAATTTAAAGAAAAAGTAACATAGAGAGAAACAACATGAAAAGTATCTAAAGGATTTAATTTATCAAGGCATGGACTCGTTGGTATAAACCTAAGTTATTTGTATTAAAAATGGACAAAGACCAAGCTTGATAAGTTTCTAAATATTTAAAGGACTAAAATCGATAAGTTTATAGTTAATGGACTAAAATCGGCAAGTGTATAATTAAGGATCAAAACTGACAAATTTTTGAATAGTTAAAGAACTAAATTCATTAATTGTACAATTAAAGGACCGTTTTAGACATACTCCTATAGTTAAGAAATTATTTATGTCATTTTGCTTATTAGGCAACAGGGGTAAACAAAATTGAACCAAGTCGTAAATTGGAGAAACAACTCAAACTAGTGGTTTGGTTTTAACTAAAGAAAGTCAACTCGAGACCAAACCAATCTATAATTATATATCACCAGTAAAATTACTCGTGCATTGTGCGAGAATTTAATATCACAAAATTTATAAAATAATACTTAAACCTACCAGTCATTTATAAAACTAAAATACTAAATTATCTTACATACAAGATAATGTAGTAGCAAACATTAATATGTAAAGGAAAATGAAATTTATATCATCTTATCATTTATAATAGAGGAGCCAGTTGGTCCCGAGAGGCAAACAAATACATTTTCAAGTTCAAACGAGCCTCAAAGCAGATAAACTCCATTATTATCGATTTTTGTGTGCTATAGACCTTAGTAATGGAGTCAGTTAACCCGAGGGAAAAACAAACGGATTTTCAAGTTCAAACGAGCCCCAAAGTAGGTAAAACTAGATTTTGCTTATTTTTATCTATTATAGTCCATGAATTTTTGGTGATCCGGGATTCTGGCTTACTTTGGGCGAAATTTTGATGGATGTCCTTCAAGTCCTTATTAATAGAGCTTGTTGGTCCCGAGAGGCAAACAAGCACATTATCAAATTCAAACGATCTTCAAAGCAGGTAAATTCAGATTTTATCAATTTTTGTGTGCTATGTCCATGATTTATTTGTCATTTGAGATTCCAATTTGTTTTTGACCAAAATTTTTCATGGACGTCCGCTAAGACCTTAATAATGGAGTCAGTTGATCCCGAGGGGAAAACAAACACATTTTTAGTTTCAAATGAGCCCCAGAGAAGGTATACCCAGATTTTGCCAATATCCATTTGCTATATTCCATGGATTTTTGTTGATCCGATTTGGCTTGTTTCTTATCAAAAATTTTCATGAATGTCCATTAAAACCTCAGTTAAGGAGTCAGTTGGTCTCAAGGGGCTAACATACACATTTTCAAGTTCAAACGAGTCACAAAGCAAGTAAATTCATATTTTGCCGATTCTCATATGCAGTCTATGGATTTTTGGTGATATGATATTCAGGCTTGTTTCTGATCGAAATTTTTCATGAACCTCTGTTAAGACCTCAGTAATGGACCAGTTGATCTCGAGGAGAAAACGAACGCCTCCATCCACCGGGGAGAATAGTGATGCATCATTAAAGGATTTTTTTTTTTTAAAAAAATAATAATTATTACATCTTGAATTATTGGTTTAAGTCAAAGGGGGAAAATATTTTCTTTGATAAAAAAAAGTTAGGTGTGAATAGTGATGAATTATGTCTTTTTTTAGAAAATAAAATTATAAAAAAAATTGTTAATTGTTGTTTTGTTTCTGTTTTTTAAATCAGTAAAATAAAGGAATGAATCCCCATCCTAAGGAAAAATTACATAAATTAATATATTTTAAAAAAGAATAACTGATTTTAGCGATACTTTTTGTTTATTACCATTTATAGCAATGCTTGTTAAATCTGTAATATGTATTAAAAGTGAATTATGTATGTAATATATATGAATTATAATTGTTTTTTGAAATATATCATGTTTGTTTGGTAAAAGATTGTCACATTGTATTATAAGTGTATTAAAATGTGTGATAAATATATTATTCATCATTAAAATTTGTATTATATGTGATTATCATATTGTTTTTTGTAATATGTATTAAACTTGTATTATAAATAAACTAAAAGTGATCAAGTGAAAAAAATATTATTACTATAAATGATAAATATTTTTTTATTATAATATATTTATGTAAGTTTCCTATATCCTAATATGCCAAATTGGTTATGCTTAAAGAGATGTTTTCGTAAGTGGCTCGGCTCACCTTCGGCCTTCCTTTGGGCCTAGATTATTTTCTCAACCTTGGAGATATAGCTCAATCAAGATCATTATTTCAACTTTCAAGTATAATCGAATAGGTTGCATGTTTGAGTTGGTAGATTTTTCAAATATCAAATCAAATTATTTGTATCAAATTTTTAAATTTATAAGCCAGATCGAACTAGTAAAACTCAGATTTTGAGGGGTTTTCAACCTCGGGTTGATTCAGGTTTTTCAAATATTAAACCAAGTCATTTGTGTCGAGTTTTTAATTTTATAAATCAAACCAAATTAATATACCTCGAATTTTTTTTTCTTGTTTTTGGACTTTACAGGTTAAGTATTCATATAAACATATAAGTTACTTGTACTCCAAATATTTCTTTAATCCAATCAAAATACAATTATATAAAATGTTTCTTAAAATAATGACAAAAAAAGTTATATGAATGAAGACATTAAAATATTTTTTTAAAAAAATAATAAACTATATAAAATAAATATTACAAATTAATGAGTCATAATTAAAATGATCATAATTTAAAAATACTAAATCATGCTAAAATAAGTCTAATAAGTATTAAGTACATGATTAATGAAATTCAAAATATTTTAAAGTTATTTTTATGTAATTTTGTCACTTTTAGAGTCTTAAAATAATAATTTGCATATAACTAGTATATTTTACGATTATTAGAAAATCATTTCAAAAGTGTTTATTTCTTACTTAAATATTTTATTAAGTTAGTTTACTTTAAAGTTATGATTATAGTTATGAATAGTTTGGTCTATAACTAAATTAATTAATTTATATTGATTCATCTTCTTCGATTCAATCGGGCTAAATTTGCAATTGAATTGGACATTTTCCTAAATTGCAAAATTACTAGTACCTTATTTTCCTTTTTTTTTTTTGGAAAAATAATGATATATGAATAACTAAATCCTACATAAAATAACATATAGATTTTATCATATAACTAATTCATCTATTATTAATGCATGTATAACTCTAGCTAGCTACCAAACAATCTCTTAGAGTCATATTTTATTAAGTTTGTTTAGTTCAAAGTCATAGTTGTAGTTTTGGAAAAATTGGTTTATGACTAAATTAATTAATTTATATTAATTCCTCTTAATTCTATCAATTCGACTAAATTTGCAAATGAATTGGAATTTTCCAAAATTGTAAAATTAACCAATTCTTTTGGAGCTAAATTTTGATTTTTGAGACCATATAAGGGAAAAATTACATGAATCAATACATTTAAATAAATAATTACGATTTTAGTAATATTTTTTTATTTATTACTATTTATAGCAATGTTAAATCTGGAATATGTATTGAAAGTGAATTATTTATGCAATATATATGAATTATAATTATTTTTTTGAAATATATTATGTTGTTTGGTAAAAATTTGACACATCGTATCATAAGTGTATTAAAATGTGTCATAAATGTATTATCCATCATTAAAACTTGTATTATATGTGAATGATAAATTGTTCTTTGTAATATGAATTAAAATTGTATTATAAATGATTTAAAAGTGATCAAGTGAAAAAAATGTTATTGCTATAAATGATAAATATTTTTTTATGGATAAATTACTTATATACACATGTTTAATTTCCTTATTCTCTATTTTTCCCTACCTTTTTAAAATATTACTTAAATCCCTTCTTTCTCCTAATTCTAAAAACACTATTAGATACATAAGTAATCAGCCAAATCCACATTAACCACTCCCTTTTTCGCTCCTATTTTCTCTCCCTAATTCACTCCAAATTTTTAGTAGTTACAAAATTCACATTTGATTTTCAAAAAATTTAAACTAAACCATACATTAAAAAAATAAATAAATATAATAATTTTAGATTTTGTTCCTTTTTAATCTAACTAAAAATGAAATTTAATTTAACCAAAAATAAAATTAAATTAAAAGAGGAGTATTTCCTCTTTAATGTAATCCTATACGGCTAAATGGGTATGTTAAAAGTACTTTCTTAATTAACTTTAGGCTGATTTTTTATTAGTTGAATTTATTAACTTGTTAGTCATACCATTTTTTTAGGAATGCAAGGTGGATGCAGCTAAGCCATTAGCGTCAAAAACAGGACACTAGCATTATAATATATTCCGTTAATTTTGTTTCTTAATTAATGTATAATTTTTGTTTCAACACTTCGATACATTACAATTAGTGTATCATGTTTAAATTTTAGTTTTGATACATACCCTAATTAGTTTTGATACTTGATACAAAAATTTTACCAAATGTATCATTTATCACGTATCTAGGTATGGTTATGTATATTCTACTTTATTCAAATTTAGAACGATATGTATCTGTACCATATACGTGACACATAAACTTTGTGTTATGTATCCCACAAAAAAAAATGCTATTTGGAACATTTATCCTTTCCTTGTTTCACTCCACAAATCGCTTCTTATTTTTAGTCACAAAATCTTGATAGTTATTTTCTCATTTACGTTTGAAATTCAAAATTAGTCTCTTTTGTAGGTTTAGAATATTTATAGACAAAAAAGTTTTAAAAGGATAATTATAAGTCTTTTACATATTTTTAGAATTCTCCAAAATTGATGATAAAAGAAAATAAGTAAACTTCAAATTTTCAACACTAAAATGTAATTAGAAAAAAAAAAGTAATAGTATTAGTATGTTATCTGATAATAATTAATATAATATTTATACATTTTTCATAATTTGAGTTGATTAAGGCCTCTAACAACTATTCATTCATTGAAACTGATTAGGATTCTTGTATTATAATTTAATCTTCTCGTTGTCTCATAATAATATTGGTTTCAATTTCACCAAAATTTCATATGTTCTAATATTGCAGTTATATATTTAGCAACTTGAATTATACGAATGTATATGATACATCATATACATAAACAAACTAATCACAGATTAATATTACAGTGCAAAGCACCACTAGAATGTAATATATCAAAATTATAGTTCATAAGGCAGTACACACGAAACATGTAGTACACATTTGAACAAGTCAAGTTTTGGGACACTAGAATAACTCATAAGGGAGTATACACGAAAAATATAACATATTTTCAATCATATGAATGTATCTGATACATAATATACATAAATAAACTCATCTTTAATTACTGTTACATTGAAACCCAACACTGTTGAATATAATATATCAAATTTATAACTCATAAGGCTGTATACACGAATGATATAGTAAACAATTGAACAAGTCAATTTTTTTGTACACTTGAATAACTAAAAAGATAATATACACGTAACATATAACATATTTTCAATAATATGCATGTATATGATACATCACATACACAAACAAACTCATACAGCATTACTGTTACATTGAAAACGCACCACTGTTGAATCTAGTTATTTATAAAATTTTATCAGTTGTATCAATACAAAGCGGATACATGCCGATTCCAGATGCATTCTTTTTTACTTCGAAATAAAGTTTCACACCCATGTCGTTTTTGATTTTCAATGGACATGAGCTTCCCTCGACAATGTATCGTAATTCAATATCCTTTGTAACAGTGTTGATCTCAAGCTCTGATAAAATCAACGTTTTCAGATTCACAAATGAAATGGAATGGCCAACAACAATACCATCAACTTTGTAACCTTCATAATTAACATCGCTTACCCAAATTTCAGAAGGCCGCAGCAGAATTGAGATATTCATCTTCAAACCTTTTTTTTTTATTTCTTAGTATGCAGATCAACTTTTTCAAGAATAATTTTGATTTATGAAGATCATCTGATTTAAAATTTGAATTTACTAATCAGTTACACAAGCTGTATAGCATTAATTACGTGATTTCAGTTACAAATAACAGAAATCACGGTAATTACTCCTAATTAATAGCAACAGATGCAAAATATGATGTATCAGGACTTATGTATCCCGTGCCATTTGGATGTATCCCGCTTCCTTGAATTTTAAGGGATTTTTAGTAATTTCAATTCTAAAAGGGATAAAAGGTTATTTTGTATTTATAATATGTGGTTCCTATAATTTATACTTTTTTTATTTAGTATATTTATGTCAGTTTCCCAATAAATAGGCCATTACTTCCATCAGCCCAATTCTAATAATCAACCATACCCACCGACCCGGCCCACCATTTTCAGCCCAACCCATTCCAATGTCAACATTCCCCAACGTTCATCAGCAATAGCAGTGTCAAAAATTCACAGCAATTCGAATTTTCCTATCCCAACGTTCATATTTTATCCCCAAATTCAACCTTTGTATTAACCCCTTCTCTCATCGTTCTCAGGGTTAGAAAATTGAAATTAGATAGAAATTAGGAGCTTTTTGACGCTCTTACTTTGTTTGTCCCGTTTCTCGATCGGAGTTTCTTGTGTGGTAGTGAAAAGTTCTTGCTTATCTCGTAGTCTCGTATTGCAGAGGTATATTTTCTTTGCTTTTTTTCCTTTTTTTCTGTTTGATTTGAACGATATGCGCTGTTATATGTAAAATGGTGAATCTTGAAATTTGATGGTTTGTTGTGATCTTGAGTGCACTCTTCATTGTTTGTTCCTAGTCTTGGCTGTTTTTGTTTCATTGTTATAGATTCTTGTGCTTGAATCTGATTTGTGCGAAAAGTGTTCCATGTTGAAAGTTATGGTTTCAGGTGAACCTGTTGCCAAAAGGTTATATCCACCCGTGTTTGGATTTTACTTCAATTTTGTGGAATAGGTTTGTTTGCATGTCAAAAAATTCACTGCTTAGAACACCTTAATTATCTAGTTTAAGAGTGAAACAATATTAAGTGATTGCCCATGTCAGATATGCTTTTCATTAAGCATGTGGTATGTGTTCTTCATATCTTGATAACCTTGCCATATATAATAGTGTGAACTAATGAAACCTACGTGTTAAGGAAGAACCTGTTAGTATTTGGATCTATGTTGTATGACAGTGATAATACTATAAACTAACTTTCTAGTATCCAATGCATCAGACTATGTGAGAAATAGGGTTGTCAAAATTTTGGTTACTGGCTGATAGCGCCCGTGGTCGATCAATCAAGAAAATCACTGGAAGGAAACTTGTCCACGAGCTGCTGACCCCTCTGTGTCATCCCTTTTATAGTTGATCTGCACCATTTGACAATTTCTATGATGGTCATATGCATATATGAATCTCTACATAATTTTATTTGCAATGAAATATGTCATTAGTTTCAGACTGCACCATCTTCTAGTGTCTAGGCTGAAGAGCATGGACAGTCTACATAGTTCCATGTTATGTATTATCTTTATACATTGATACATTCATTTTATTTCACTGCAGTGTATGCATTTTCTTTATACTAACACATGGTGATATTTATGTAAATTTTTACTATGTCAATAACTTTTGGAATTACTATTATCTGTGCACGGATATGACTTGTGACGTTCTTCCAGGAATGAGAGATTAAGGTCAGGGAGCAGCAGGAGTCAATAAGAAATCAGAGTAAATTACAGGTAAGATGACTAAACCTTCATATCGTTGAACTAGGAAGGGGACACTCAAATCAACATGCTTGGCACCATAGTTTTATGTTTTCTTTTAAATGTCCTAATCTAAAATGATATCCATATGGAACATATCTATATGTTCTAAAAGTTCAAGCAGCTTACATATTTCTACCTGCTGATCATCTAATATATACCATCACTACTGCAAACCTTTCATATTGATATAGTGTCTGTGACAGATAAGTAAATGTCGAGGAAATAGTTCAACACAACCTTTTACAATTTGATGGAAGAAAATGACCCTGCAAAGATCTCTTACGTGTAAAAATGAAGATTTATAGGTAGATTTGACATAAAATTGAATTGGAATGAGCCACAAAACCAACTGATCCGTGTATGTCATAATTGTTTCCTGGGTTTATATAACATGATCAAACTAATACAACATTTTTATAGTCAATTTGAAGCCTTGTGATCTCTTAAATTTTTATATTAGATCAAAAAGCACGAGGACAAAGATATCTTGTTAATTTTCCTTATTAGACTCTTTATATTTTCAATGAAAGTACTGGTGCTCGGTCAGATTAAATTCGGACATAAGCCATAATTTCTTGAAATGAAAAGTGTGCCATTTCCCAAAAGAAACTTTTGGCATCCAATTAATGATTATGATGGTATAGTATCCTACCACAATCTCAAACTGCAGTTTTGGTTCATAGAAACAAGTACTTTCACTGAATATGAAAAACTGTGAACGTTGTGTTTTTCCTGATTATTGCTTAAAAAGTGATGGTACAAGAGAAGCATATCATGGTTCTGCGTTCTTTTGAAATATTCTGACTGGTTTCTACGGTCTAGTTATTTTTTGTTTTATGGAATGCGAAATCTACCCCGAGTCGCTTTCAGGAATAATAAGACCTTTGTTTAGTTAAGGTGTGTCTCTGAGATTTTGATCATAGTCTAGGGGATACTTATACATTTTTTCCTTAATACTAGCTAAATCTCTAGCTATAGTCACATAGGCTATCTCTTTAGCTACATTTTCCTTCGTTTTGCTCTTTTTGTCGAAATTCTGTTATTTCGCTCAATTCACACCCCATAGACTCCTTCAGCCAAAATGATCTTGAATATTTGGGTTGCTTTAGTCTTCCCTTTTCCATGTTTAGTGCACCATTGTATAAATTGTCCCCATGTTCTTGGAATGTCACTATGATGATGGATCCATGTAAACAATCTTTCCCACATCTTTCTTGCAAATTGACATTGTATGATCATGTGCTCAATAGTCTCATTTGTATTCTGACATAAAACATAAGTCGTATTTGCTTTCACTCCCCCATTTAGCTAAACTATCCACTGTTGCTAACTTCCTGTTAAACACGAGCCACATAGTGAAATAAATCTTTGGTCTTGTTGCTGTCAGAATTCAAATCGAGTCGTGAGTGACACCCACACTTACCTACCTAGGTGGCGAACAAACAAATTCAACCTTAAATTATATTATACAAGAATAATGTGAAAGCTCAAAATCTGATTAATATCGTTTTCCAAAATCTGAAAGTCATCACAACAAGGACATCTAATCTCCAATTACTAAGTCTAAGAGTATCAAAGACACCAAAGTAAATGAATAAAATAGTTTATGTCCGAAAACTAAAGACATCATGTCATGAACAAGAGAATCCAACAAGCTCTTGAATGAATAGCTCACCCTGGAACCTGATATGCCGAGACTTGCTAGAGCTGAGGGAAATTCGAATTCATTGGTACACTTGCTGCACTCCATAAAAGGAAAACAAAGAAAAACACAAGTAGGGCTCAGTACGGGGTAACATGTACTAAGTAGGTATCATCGGCCAACCCAAAATAGAAACTAACATACAATAAATAATAGTATGAACTCAACTATAGAACTTAACAGGTGATAAACAACAAACAACATGAACAAGTGTCAACAACACTAAAGTATATAATAAGTCAACAGTATCAAGATCATCCATGAGGACTCATGTCTCCAACCAAACCATTTGGGGAATTGAGTTCTTTGAGATTGAATACATTCCGTTAAGTTCAATATGTTTTTCCATTAATATTATCGTGTCGGAACGTGACACTTTGATTCAAGAATACTGTGTCGGAACGTGACACTCCGATTCAAGAATACTGTGTCGGGACGTGACACTCTTATCCAAGAATATCGTGTCGGAATGTGACACTCCGATCCAATTATACTATTAATTTATAATTATTATCACCACTTTCAATTCATTGATAATATATAATCAAGCCTTCTTTATTCAAGGCATCACTTCGATAAAGAGGGTTCAAGAATATGAATTCCACGCTCTCAGGATATCAGACCAATCACATAACACACAACCAAGCCACACAAACACACAATCAAGTTCGTAGATAACTTCATTATATCATTCTGTGCAATTAAATCACTATTCAGAGTTTACTATCAGATAGCATAAACCATAACCTACCTCCACCGAAAAACCGAAATCAATCAAGCTACTTCTCCAATACTTTTCCTTTCCTCAATGCCTCCAAACCTTTCCAATCTATAAAATATGTATGCATTATTTGTAAATTAACGAGTCTATAAACACCCACGTTACTATATGTTTATCCTAGACCCAACAACTCACCCAACGCTATAACTAATTTCCTAATGTTTAAGCCTAAAGGTAAATCTAAATTCCTTCAATTAGCATAATTTAATGGCATTTAAATATTACGCCTAATATGTAATGATTTATACTAATATATTAAAACTTAAATCATAATATGATGATAAAAATAATAATAATTAATATCATCTTTATCTACTCCGAACAGAAGGGCAAAACCCGTATGGCCGAACTAATATGTTGTTTTTCTTAATTTTAAAACTACTATATAATATTCTATAATTGAAGGAATTTAATGTTTGTCCCCCTCCCCCCTCCCCCCCCCCCCCCCCAAATTTCATACAGTAACAATATATACGTCTTTCCAATTTCTTATCTATTCAAGTTATAATAATAATAATAATAATAATAAACCTAATACATATTCTCGCCTGACCTTCACTATACATAGAATAATATTGAAATTTTTGAAATTCTTACCTGAAGGAGCAATGCTTTCTGATATTGTAGGTAGGGTTCCTCGCCTAACCCTTGTTTCCTTTTTACATAAAATTTACTCTTAATTATCATATAAGATAATTATAAAAGTGCAAACTATTAATTATAATGTTATTTTCTTTAACCACCAACTAAATAAATTATTAAAAGTATCCCATTAATTCTATAATTGTGGTTATGAATAGTCCAAAATATTCATTTAGAATCTATGGGAAAGTATTTTATGAAATACAAAGCTCTAATGAGTTGTTACAGCTGCATTCTTGAACGTGAGACATCTCCACTCAGGCCTTTGCTGCTCCCCCATCATGTACAGATAAATTTGCCTCGTCATGCTCCCTTTCTTGTACCTCATAAGTTGAGTTTGATCAATTATATGTTTGGCACTCCTGATCATCCAGCTAGCTTGTTTGAACTCTGGCCCTTTATATAGTATGTATGTATCCATCTGATCCAAAATTTGTCCTCTTTATTTGCTAGATCCCAGCATAAGTTTGCAACTGTTGCTTTGTTCCAGATTTGCATATTAATCAATCCCATGCCTCTTGCAGATTTAGGACAAAACACTCTCTCCCAAGCATCTAGTGCCTTTTTCCAAAAATAGCTTCTACAAAGTCCCTCAATCAGTTTGATTATCTTTGCAGGAATAATGAAAAGTTGTGCCCAAAAATATGATTGAACTCCAAACAACACAGTCTGTACCAGTTGTGTTCTACCTGCATATGACAAATTCCTAGTTGTCCATGAGTTGATCATCCTGGCCATGATTTTGTCAATGAGAGGGTACCATTGTATTATTGTCATTTTCTTAGTAGAGAGAGAGGCATCCCCAAGTACTTAAAAGGCCAATCTGCTGTATGATTTGTTGCCTCACCTCTAGATGAACTCCCCCAAAATAAATGGAACTTTTGTTTAGATTGGCTTGCAGTCTTGATGCTTGTGAGAACCTTAGGAGGGCCTTGATGGAATTTAGGTCTCCTCTAGGAAAAATGAGCAAGTCATCTACAAAGCATAAGTGATGAACAATTCACGGAGTGTCTTGTCAAAACTTTTACACATGACGACCCAGAAATTGGATTTACAAACTTGTATGGCGATGAGAAGCTATCTGAGTCATTCGGGACGAATGATACTACTGATCATTATGTCCTCACTCACTCTGTTAAAGAAAAAGAAAGAGAGTGGTAAGTACTTGATCAGCAGGGCAATCGGAGAGAATTTGGCGGAGCTAAAGGAGTTTAAGATAAGAAAGGATTACAGATTGGCATTAAGAAAAGATGAAGACAATCATGTAAGTCTGGACTATGAAAGAATATAGCCTTGCTGAAAGTACACGAAATGACTTGAGACGAACTAGTGAATTTGTAGCTGATGGCGAATTGGTTCTGTGGCCAATTTTTTTGGTCACAATATCAAGTAACTGTGAATTCCTTCGCTCAAGTTCCATCTGATGACATGAAAGAATCCCAATTGAAAAAGAATGCTTTCTGTTAGTAACTCACAAATGTGACTGCCTGCTGCAGAAGAAGAATGCTCTGATTTCGTGGTGAATGTAAACAGCAGTGAGCAAATGAAGTCTTATGAGTGAGGTGCTCAACTGTTGCTCAAACTTACAATCACCAAGTCCATCTCCTTTTTTGTGATAACAGTGTGTTAAAGATGCTTCTCAATCTTATTCAATTCATAACGTAGATGCATCAATATATACATGAGTATATTTTATACAACTCCAAAGTAGTGACTGTTAAGGACTCCTAATATAAAACCAATTATACGACAATACAAATAGACTTTCACTTAAACTCCTACGTGACATTATCCTTACACACTGGTGTCCGATCCGAACCAGCTTATATTGACTATTCTATTAGGTAACTACTATCTCCCCACCAACACAATTATTATTTCTGCTAATATTTGAACTGAAATTTGCACCAACAACTAACAAGGCTTCTTCAAAATCAAGTTGTTCAACTTGTAAAAAAAAAACAATATATACTTGTGCCAAAGACAAATTTTAAAGTTGTGATGAACTTTAGAAATAGAACAAAAGAAGAGATGGTACTGAAATGAAGATCGAATCTTGTATAAACATTTTTGTAAGCTGTTTAGTGAATAAAATGAGTTACTTTCTTGGGACCTCAATACAAGAGAAGACCCACCGTACGTGGATGTTGCTGTTAGAGTATATATTTATAGGCAGCGGAAGCATAATTTAGGATCACGATTTACATATTAACATGATAACATAAATTCACAAAACTTTAACCTTTTAAAGCTTTCATACAACTAATTCAAAAGCAAGGAATTCAGAGCTCTGATCTTTCGTAGAATTCTCCGTAAGAGAGGAAGGGAAGAGGGCTAAAAATCGTAGGCATTATAAGCATTGGGTGATCGTGTCTATGTCTTGGCAAGAGGAAATTTTAATTTAGTCGCTGAAGAAAGATAGGTGGAATTACATGAACTTGTATAGACTTAAAAAACTCTGCAGATCATAATCAATAAAAGGCTCAAATATATTATTGAACTTTGAAAAACATTCATTAAAAGTTTGCCATTTTCGTTTGAGAAAAAGACCAGAATCATGCCATTATTTGCTCATCTATGCCGTTTTTTGTTTGAGAAAGAATTGATTCATACCATTATTATAGATAAATCAAACTTTTAATGGATGATGACATAGATGAGACTTTTCTCAAAATTAAATTCGATGGCATATTTGAGTCTTTTTCTTAAAAAAAATGAGGTGGCCCAAAATAAAAAATAAATAATGAGCCTTTCTCAAAGTATTTGAACTTTTTCCCGACTATTTGATACAAGTCAAGTTAATAAAATCAAATATCTCTCTAGAATAAGATAAATCAACTTCGAATATAATAAAAGAATTTTTGCATTAATAATATTCTTCTACTAATAGAAATTGTATAGTTGGAATTTGTTAATCCCATGAAACTAAACTTTCCACATACAAAGTCTGAAGTATCCCAAAATAAGGAATTCGTGTCGATCTAAATTCAGTATATTTATTTTTTCTCACGTCATACTCAGTAAAAGAATCATCATGCTTTCTCCATAGTATGTTCCCGTTCTTCTTGACAAATAGGAAGATACCTGCTGGGATGAGTTGAAGATATGACCGCTTTCCAACGAGTGAGCGTAAAGTAGGAAACTTGTTGATGCAATTCCATCCATCTTTCTTCAATGACCAGATCAGATTTTCCTCGCCAACACTTGTAAAAACACAGATCCCATCACCCAATGTAAGTAATATCGGCCTTTCCCCCCAATAGCTGCTTGGCAATGGCGTAACAATAAATTTTTCATCTACTACATGGAAAGATATAACTGCATCGTTTAGTGACATCCTGTGAATGACACCGTTTAACGAAACTTGATTATAGTCTAGGTACCGGTAGAAGCAGGAAAAGTATTGTGAATTGTTCTCCAACATTGATTTTTAATAGAGTATACTTCAACACAGTTGAAGTCTTCGTCTATCAAGTTATGTGCACATATAACCTTGCAATCTTCAGCCACTAAATCATAGGCAAAACCAAATATTGGAGATGAAGTCGAACAACGCTTTTTATTCTTTTGACTGAGAAGAGAATTTGGAATGAGTTTGTATTTTCCAAGTGCAGGGTTGAATAATGTCATGCTATAGCCAGGACCGTATGACGTCATAAACACCAAGCCACTACATGAAAAAAATTCTAAAGATAAATATTTAATACAGAATTCTGGGATATTCAGATACACAACTTTTGAATCAGCATTAATTGATGCTTCCGTTGTCAAAAATTTATATTTGCGTACAGATGGAATAAAATGTCCCAAGACAAATTTTTGACAACTACTGTCACCCGATGAGTTACGTAGATGTGACTTGATAAAGTCGGCGTCATCAACATAACAATGCCATGATTTGCAACAACTTTTGAATCGTAAAAGAGATTTAACAGGAAGTTTTAACAAGATTGAGTTGACAATATCGCTAGACAAATAAGGGATTTTTGAGCGGCCATTCATGTTGCCAATAGTTTTTTGTTTTGTTTTGTTTTTAATACGATTGCTTTATAATAAAATTTAAGCCCTTATTTAACTCTTAACTCTAATTTGATGTTATAAAGTTAAAGCCTTATTTAACTCTAACTCTAATTTGATGCTATACAATTTAAGCCTTATGCAACTCCAACTCTAACTCTAATTCAAAGCTGCTCTCCAAGTAGTATAAGGTAAGTTGGACTCTACAATCAACTTCTACCCAAATTATGAGCTTGTTTACCATAAATGTATTTTATTTTTCATTCCTCGATGGTCATGCATATTGTTGAAGCAAAGAACAACTTATAATATAATATAATAAAATTGACAAGTTCCATAGTTGATCCATTGTTCATTTTGAGATCAAGAAACGCTTCTAAACAGCTAATTAACGTAATAAAATTAGGGAAAATTGTATATGATAACAAACTAATAACCTAAAATAAATGGAGTAGCTAGAGTTTGATTTAATTGTGCTCCATAGCAAACGTTTGCAAAAAATTGTCAGACGCTTCTCTCCCAAATATCTCGCTCGCCACTCTCCTCCAATTCCTCGCTCGCTTCCTCACTTTTTATACAAACACAAGTGTATAAAAATTGTTTCTAATTTTATAAAGCAGAGAAAATTGTATAAATACATATATTTTTGTTTTCCTCTCTCCCCTCTTCCAGGTGTCGCTCGCCACCCTCCCAAATCTCGCTCGCCATCCTCGCCTTTCTCACTTATACAAACAGAAGCGAAATGTATAAATTGCGTTTCTGTTTGTATGAAGAATGAGAAAATTGTATATACACATGCATGTACATATATTTTCGTCCTATAACTTATAATTATACAATAAAAATACTTCCCTGCCCAGTTTCTTTTGTCTTTCTCTCTTTCTCGTTTTATACAATTTTCAAATTGTATCTAATTTTCTCTTTCTCGTTTTATACAATTCGATTCAATTGTATATTCCTTGTCAAGTCTATTTTGTCTTTCTCTCTTTCTCATTTTATATAAATTCAAATTGTATATAATCGTACTATACACTTATAATAATACAATTCATTTTTATACAGTTCTCTGCCCAAGTGTCTTTCTCTTTCTTGTTTTATACACTTCTTTTTATACAATTTGCTTCAACTGTATATGTATAGCGAATTATACAGTTTATATGTTTGTTATGGAGCGCAATTATGCAAACTTTGCTATAACATACAAATATGAATTTTTTATTTGCTATATGTGAAAGTTGCCCATAAAAATTATGCTGTCAATTTTCTAAGATTAAATTATAGTCTTTCAAAGTAAAGCGTTTGAATTTTTTTAATAGCCATTATAATTGCAAAGTTGTGAAGTTCAAACAAACGTCTAAGCTCCAATATTCCCCTGTTGCCGCTCAATGTCTTAGTCACTTACCTAAGACTACTCATATATAATGGAGGCATCAATAAGAGTAGTACAGTTTGTAAAAAATGCACACCTACAAGGGAAATATCATCTCACACTTCAATCAACCTAAAAAAAGTCTACTTACACCATCAAAAGGTATAACGATAGTAGTGCAAGTACATCACACATATTGAGTAGACATCATAAATCAACCTCGATTAAATTAATGTAAATTATCACAAAATCAACGGAAACAACAATACAAATATATCACATTTGACTTCTCCTTAATCATATGTTACCTCTTACATTAGTCTTCACAAAATATTTGTAATACCTTAATTACTTTATTAGCACAGTCACTAGTCTTATCATCAACGTCAATCTCACCCATATACAATTTATACAAAAGTTATCACGTATATTAATATTTAGTATAAACTTGATTTGAATTGATCTTTAACAAAAGGTATTTATTTTGATTTTTTACCCTAAACTAACAAATTTATCCAAAAAGATATTAAATTAACTATATGAATCTCACAAAATTTATCATTTTCTTCTTAATTTGTTAAATCCGAAAGAAAGAACTCCATCAAACATAACACCTTTTTTCTCAACTTTCTCCAACAAAATTTACTTCAAGATTCAAAAAATTATTAGCGCAACAACATTGTAAGCAATAGAAAATTAAATTTTGTTTGAGAAAGTAGAGATAATAGTGTTAGATTTTATGGAGTTCTTTCTTTGGAGCTAACAAAGAAGACAACAATGATGAATTTTGCCAGCCATTTAGGGTCATAATTAAATCTGACACTATTTTATCGATAAATATGTTTGATTTAGGTTAAAGAAACAAAATAAAGACATTTTGTTATACATTAAAAATCATTTCAATCAAATGAAACATATGAAGGATCAAAATGAATATTCTTTTATATACTGTTGACACCCAATTTTGACCCACGTCGGTATAAACTAATCATCGAGCTTCGTAAGTTTTCCAATTATTTAAGTTAATTAGTTTTATAAATCTTGCGAAAATTAAATATATATATATATATATATATATATATATATATATATATATATATGTGGTGTGTGTATGTATACGTATATATGTATATCTTAAGTTTAGAAGGTATTCTATTAAACTATTTTACTTTAAATCACGACTATATTTTGAATCATTATTTTATAATTTAAATAGTTATGTTACCAAATAAGTAAGCTCGTCAACAAATTCATACCCAAATTCATTTTAAATCAATTGGCTATTAGATTAAATTGGACTCTTTTTCCATTTAATTTGGAAGAGCCAAATTTGGGCCTCCATCCAACGTTCAGGCGGCCCACTCCCCTCCCTTTCCAACATTGTCTTCAGGCTATTAATCTCCCAGGCCCAAAGAAATGAGCGGCCCATTTCCCTTTCCCCTTTGTCAACCCCACCTCAATTCTGAGGCCCCTTCTCTATCCAACAGCCCAAATTTCCCTCAGCCCACCACATTTTTCGATAAAATAGAAATGGCGACTCCGCTGGGGAGTATTTGGAGGATTCTAACCCTAAGACTAACCTATTTGACTACTTGTAATTACTTGTTTAGTTGTTTAAATACTTAGTTTATTTAGAAATTGCATTTCATGGCATAAATTCCGTCAAACGGCAAATAGTTGCATTAGGAAACAGAAGTTACGCGGCTTACCGCGACTTCTCTCAGAAAAACCCCAAGAACTCATTTGGGAGTATCGAATAAATAGTCGGAATGCGGTCATCCGACGTTATTCGATAGCTCCACCCCGATGTTTGTCCGACTCGGGTAACCGTCTATTTGAAAACAACTCTTAGTCAAATTAGGATAGAGCGAAACCAAATCCCGAAATAGCGCATTGGCCTAAGGCGACCCGACACCCAAGGAGTGTCGGGCCCATTAGAAAGACCGCCTTGAGTCCAAAACGGCCCACAGCCTAAACGGACGTTCATATTTATGTGCTTAACTTTGAAGGATGTATACGATTTTAAAATGACGTATACATCCTTCAAATTGCTAGGCCCACCCTTGGCACAAAGGGTCACATATCTGTTTAGAACGTGTAATATTTGTTTACGTGAATATGTTGTTTTATCCGGAGATGGTCTAGCTCATTCTACTTCAAATATTTTTTAGAACCCGTAAGCACAAATATCAAGTCACTATTCAAAGTACGTCCAAAATACTCTTCGAGTCTTTAGTTTCCGAAAAAAAAAAAAAAAAAACTCCGTTTTCTTCATTACCAGAAAATGATTCATCATTTCGAATCAAAAGAATTTTGAGAAATTTTATCTTTTCCAACTATTACAAGGAAATTGGAGTTACATCTCAATCAAAAATCAAAGTACGGTGATGAAAGATACCGTTAACTTTGTCTCGACTCAAGTCGACATTTTATTTACTAAATCCAAAGTCAAGTAGACAAATTCCTGTCTATTTAGTCATTTCTCTATATTGGTGAGCCAGTTTATCTCCGGAAAAAGCAACTCTTATGTGTTTACACCTATATGTGATAGCTTGCATTATTTACCACCTCCAGGCACTAACATGTTGGTCTTTTGAGTTTTTTTCATTTGTCAGGTATTTAAAACTGATCTGTGTTGGTTGATCATCCGTATTTCACAAGGTCTACGGCCCCTAAAGATCCCTTACCCGATCAAATTTGCAAAAAAGAAAAGACAAAAATGGGGGATAACAATGATGAGGTTGACATGAATGGTGTTGTCGTGGCTCAACCCGCTGCCGCTGATAAAAATGAATTGATTATGCAGTTGATGCAACAGATTGCCGAAATGAGGGTCGAAATACAAAGAATGCAAGATGGGTCTAATCCAGTTTCATCCTTCAATCCTCCAAGAGATGGAAGACCTCCACTCCACTTTCCTCCCTCGAGCACGGAACAAGTTCGAAACCTTCTCTCTAACCCCACTCAAAATCCTCCAACCATTGACTTAACTACCCCCAATCCATGTCACGACACCACATTGTGTCAAACACCACATCATCCTCTTAATACCAATCAAATCCTTCATCTCCCTCAAAACCAAAATACGAACAACGCTCAAACCTTCCCCCATCTTCAAAACCAAAATGCCGATCCTCAAACTTTCCCCCAAAATTATCAAGCCACTCAAAATACCCAGAATCCCTCCATTGTTCCACCCATGCCTCAGAAGACTACTTTCCAAATCCCTATTCCAAATGAACCTTATGCCAACTGTTCCGAGCTTGATCACTATAAGGAACAGGAGAGAGAGTGGAGGTCAAAAGAAGAGGTAGTTAAGGTGAATATGAAAGAAGAGGTCAGGAAAGCCATGAAGGAGTTGCACTATATTTCCGAAGTCGATGGATTGAGCTATAAGGATTTATGCATCCATCCGAATCTCGACCTCCCAGAAGGGTTCAAAGTGCCAAAGTTTGTCACTTTTAACGGAACAGGAAATCCTCTAGCACATCTGAAAGTTTATTGTGATCAACTCGTGGGAGTCGGCAAAAATGAAGCATTGTTGATGCGTCTCTTCGGTCGAAGTCTGAGTGGAGAAGCTCTGGAGTGGCTTACATCACAGGAGCTGAAACAATGGAAAAGTTGGAGTGCACTCGCAAAGGATTTCACGGAAAGATTTGGACATAACATAGAAGATGCCCCAGATCGCTACTACTTGGAGAAGATCAGACAGAAGTCTACAGAAAATTATCGAGAGTACGCTTTTCGTTGGAGAAAAGAGGCCGCGAGAGTTCAACCTCCAATGTCCGAGCGTGAGATCACCGAAATGTTCATTCGTACTCAAGAGCCTGAGTACTATGAAAGAATGTTGTGTATGATGGGACAAAAGTTTGTCGAGATTGTCAAGGTGGGAGAAGCTTTAGAAGATGGATTCAAGACTGGAAAGATCACCAAACTTACCGCATTGCGATCTAATGGAAAATCTGCCAGAAATACTGATAGGGATAAATCGAAAGGAAAAGTGGAGGAGGTAAGTATGATCACGGCTACTCATATGAGGTCAGCTTCTCAAAGGAAATACCAAAACCATAATGTCAATCAGGAAAAATTTCCTCGCCCAAAATTCAGAAAGGCTCCCAAAGTATTTACACCATTAAGGGAATCTCAAACTCAACTTTATGAAAGGTTGAAAGCAATGGGTATGATCCATCCTATAGAAGGAAGACCAGCCAATCCTTTGGGAAAATTTTACAGAGCTGACCACAGATGTGCTTATCATTCAGGAGCCGTTGGACACGACACAGAGAATTGTTCAACTCTGAAGCACAAGATACAAAACATGATCAACAACAACTTGATCAATATTGATGAAACCACCTGAATGGATGACATATTGGATACTCAAGAGTGAGTGCAAGACATCTCTGAATTGAGTCGTTTGAAGATATTCATCATCAAAGGTCGAGAATGCCCGACATTGGCCAATATTTTGCATGTGAAGTTTTTTACCTTTCTTTGGAAAATGTATCGCATATTTCCTTGTTGGAACTACGTTCGACCTGAATTCTCAAGAATGAGATACGTAGGCGGCCTATGTCGGCCTCGGTCGTTTCATTATCAAAACTTCCTATTTTGGTTAATCCCTGAGGGGGGAACTACGTTTGACCTGATTCCTGCTCCAACGGGACACGTAGGCGCCACAACGGCTCGGTCATAAACCCAGTAAGATTTCCATTTCTCTTCATAATGGAAACTGGGACAGAATTTTGAGAGGATCTCAAAAATTCATTTGAAGTTGGACTTCTTTAACAAGTAAAAAAAAGAAGACCAAAATTCTACGGAGATTAGCCTTGGGTGAATCTCAAAAAATTACGACAATCTGGCTTGCAACTGGGACAGAATTTTTGAGATGATCTCAAAAATTCCACAAATGTCATTTGTTACTTATTAAGGTAAATCGGGATAAATTTTGAGGAGGGACCTCAAAATTCCAGAAGGAGCAACCTCAGAGTTAACAGAGCAAGTTATGAGAGTTCTCATATATTGTAGACCGGGACAAATTTTGAGGAGGGTCCTCAAAAATTCCATCAAATAGGTCATATAAAGGACAGGCGAGCGTGTAAGCCAACTGCAGGAAGGAGCATGGAGACAAGACCAACACAGATCAGTCCTTCAAACTAAGAATTTTTCTTTGGATGCAGGAACATTGAAGTCACAAAATGGCTATATAAAGTTGTCAAGAATGACAAAAGGCGTCACTTGCACCCATCGTGGACTCCTCAACAAAACCTAGAAAACCTTCCATCTCATTTTATCTCTATTCCTATATATTGCCTCAAGTGATTTCTAAACAAGTTTCTTTTTATCTTGCAGGAATATTATCGAGCCATCCACCTCGTTACAGTTGGAACATTATCGAGACATCCACCTCGTTACAGTGGAACATTATCGAGCCATCCACCTCGTTACAGTTGGAACATTATCGAGACATCCACCTCGTTACAGTGGAACATTATCGAGCCATCCACCTCGTTACAGTTGGAACATTATCGAGCCATCCACCTCGTTACAGTTGGAACATTATCGAGACATCCACCTCGTTACAGTGGAACATTATCGAGCCATCCACCTCGTTACAATTGGAACATTATCGAGACATCCACCTCGTTACAGTGGAACATTATCGAGCCATCCACCTCGTTACAGTTGGAACATTATCGAGACATCCACCTCGTTACAGTTGGAACATTATCGAGCCATCCAGGCCTCGTTGAAAATTATGCATTGCGAAAAATCATGCATCGCGAAAATCATGCATTGCGGAAAATCATGCATCGCGAAAAATCATGCATCGCGAAAATCATGCATTGCGAAAAATCATGCATCGCGAAAATCATGCATTGCGAAAAATCATGCATCGCGAAAATCATGCATTGCGAAAAACCATGCATTGCGGAAATCATGCATCACGGAAAATCATGCATCGCGGAAAATCATGCATTGCGGAAAATCATGCATCGCGGAAATCATGCATCGCGAGTCAATAATTATGCACGACGAGAAGATTTCATGCCTCGTCAAAATTTATGCATCGCGAGAAGACTTCATATCTCGCTGAAATTTATACATCGCGAGAGGACTTCATACCTCGCCAGAATTTATGCATCACGAGAAGAATCCATGCCTCGTTGAAAATCATGCATCGCGGAAATCATGCATCGCGAGTCATTAATTATGCACGACGAGAAGATTTCATGCCTCGTCAAAATTTATGCATCGCGAGAATACTTCATACCTCGCTGAAATTTATACATCGCGAGAAGACTTCATACCTCGCTGGAATTTATGCATCACGAGAAGATTTCATGCCTCGTTGAAAATCATGCATCGCGCAGATCATGCATCACGAGTCATTAATTATGCACGACGAGAAGATTTCATGCCTCGTCAAAATTTATGCACGACGAAAGAATTCATGCCTCATCAAAATTTGCACATCGCGAGAAGATTTTATTCCTCGCTGAAAGTTATGCATCGCGAGAAGATTCATATCTCGCAGGAATTTACGTATTGCGGGAAGATATTTATGCCCCGCAAGAGGACATACACGGATAAAGAAAGAACAATATTTATCCATCGGCCTCAACCGCATTCCTTACTTTGATAAAAGAAAACATCAAGAAGAGCATCGAAGATAACGGAAAAAAAAAGACATCAATATTGCATCAACATTTATTTATTTATTTAAGCATCAAATGAAGAGTACATTGAAGATTTTATTGCAAAACACAAGACATAAGCTTTATTTGCTGGACGCCAGACCGATCGAGTCGACGTCGATTTGAGGAGAACGATGAAGTTTCAGCACGGTAAAAAGACACCGTCTCCCATCCTAATTGATTTTTTTAAGCTGACGAGTTTTATCTCAGTCTTTGTCGAGAGCATCCAAAAGGATGAATTCTCCAAAAACCACAGGTGCGGACGACATCAAAAAAGGATGCAGCACAACGTGGAAATTTTTCTTAGCAGCGAACTGGGACACAGTCCGAAGAGGAATGTCAAACTCTTAGGACGCGAGCAGAGGAGCGACTTCCACCACGATCGAACCACCCCTCTCGAGTCATGTTGGTCTTTCTTTGGTTCTGTCAGTTTTAGTCTCGCATCCGGAGGTTTCGACTTATCGGAAGCAAGTTTCTAATCTGAGTGACAATACGCCAAGAACTTGGAAGTTATGTCCATGTACACATTCATGGCTAACAGTTACAAGCTCCCTTTTCATAATCGTTATTTTGTCACTTGTCCAAAAACCGAAGGTATTAGCGTAATATTTCCTTTCCACCGATCGAGTCGAACTAAACACAGCCTGATTCCGACGGTTTAAGGGTATGTAGGCGGATTCAATGTTGAAAACTCGGCTGTACTCCAATATTCGCTCTCGAATTCTATTCTCGAGCATTTCGGTACCTTCATAATTCGGTATCGAGATGGTTTTTGAGTCCTTCAAATCGTGCGGTAAATCAAGCTTATCGAACTACAAGTGGCCTGAATTCTCATATAACCTGAGATATGTAGGAGACCCGTTTTCAAAGGTTCGGCCATAATTCCTAAACTCTTTGTCAAATCCTTCCCTTAAAATGAATGGGGTTGGTCAAAATTGGCTAGGTCAATTTCATTTCCTCGAATTGCTTGCATCAAACCGAGTAAAATGAG